>JAFVLL020044697.1:0-39995 GCA_021397915.2 Tor tambroides | reverse complement strand
CTGATGACCTGCTGTGATGGTGTGTTTGACTTATAGGTGTTATTTCATTGTTGTTGAGTTTCGATGATGGTTAAATTCCACCTGACAAGCAAATGTAATTAATTGTATGCGCTAACATGTTAACTTTGACAGCCCTAGTTTTCTTTCGATTATTATTTTTTTTTCTCTCAGGCTGGCAGTTCATACTTCCTCAGACAAGCTTCCTCAAGGGGACAGCTGGTGCATAATCCAGGGAACAGCACATAGTGGAAAGCAAAGAGTCTCCATAAACAGTGCTGTGAAGAAACACATATGCAAACAGTCATACAAGCGAAAAAAAGAGAAACAAACACATGTACAGAGCTTTGTAAAAACACTCTTGCACAAATCTTGTGTCTTCTATGTAGTATATAAATAATTGTATCTACATAAATAGCTGCACTCTGCACTCATCTGCTAAAGCAAATAAATAAATAAATATAAGTGCTGTAAGTACAGTTTACAAATACAAAATATATGGGAATATATTGGAAACGAAAATGTGATATATTACAGAATACATTTCCATATATGGAAAACACATATTCATAAACTTTTTATCTCATTTTATTGTTTGCATATTTACACATTTTGTATACAAAAATGCAAGTAATGGCACATATGAAAATAATTGTTTACTAAAAACAAATATTGAAATTTTAGTATTTGAATGTCTTGGTGAGGTCATGTAACTGTAAAATATAAATAAAATATAAATACACACAAACAGACACGTTCTCAAATAAATGTGAACATATATAGTATATATTTATACACACTGCCATATTTTATCACATGCACATCTATATGTTATGAATTGTACATACATAATTACATTGTTAAATATACTGTTACAAATCCATATGTATTAACCAATATATTGTAATATATTAACACAATATATTATTATATGTATATATTATTATTATATATATTATTACACAATATATTATTCTGTGCATTTTCGATATACATTAAATAATTCAATATATTGATCATTCATTAATTAAAATATATATTAAAATATAATGTATTTGCATAACGGTTGTTAATAGAACTTGTTAGTGCCCTTATGCTCACAAAAATAAGTCCTTCTAAATGCATGTTTTTGGTACCTGCATTTACTTTCCTCTTTTCCTTAAGAACACAAGTGGAAACATCTAGTCTGCTTTTTCATGTGTCCAGTGTTGAATCAATGCATCAAATTTAGCAACAATTAGTTAAAATACCGAAGCTATTTGGGTTTTCCTTGCAATATTCAAAGTGGTTTCAACAGTGAACACACTCTTACCTATTTTTCATTTTTCTTAAGAACGTTTGTGAGAATTGGTAATGGTCAGGGAAGACAGTGACTCAGAGTTCATTATCTGAGTTGGTCGTGGCTTGTGTCGTGTTGAATGCGAATGAGCGCCCATGTGTTTTTTCTGAGTGTATGTGCGTCTATCTGTCAAAGTCTCTCTGCGCTGACTAAACTCAGGCTCGGTGAAAAGCACAGCCTTTTTTTTGACACCCACGTCTTCCACCCCTTCTCCATCTGTCTCTGTTGCCATGATACGATACTGATGTGAGCCTCTGCTCCCTCTCCAGAAGCTTTCAACCCCTCACCTCTCCCACTGTCATTCACTTTCCCTCTCACCATCATTCCGATTCAAGGCCGTTCAATAATAAGAGATGATTAAAGTCTATTCAATTTATTTAATCATGGCCATCTTTTCCTTGCCATAATTTATGGTTGGTCAATGCACGCATGGTTGTGAAATGTTAATTTTGGGTGGCTTTAATCACAATTATTAGACTTAAAAACAGCAATAACGCAAGCATAGAAAATAAGCATTTGTAAGGAATTTAAAATAGACAAACAGCTCTGAGAAGCAGATATAAAAGTACACTGAGAGAACATTCAGAGACACAATATATTGACTATCAAGTCAATTAAAAATGAAATGATTGCTTGTACTTTTGGTTGTACGATCACTTTACTATCAAGGTTTTTGATGCATAAAAATTCAACTCAGCTCCACCGATTTCCAATAAGCTTGATTCTCTTATGAATAGTCTGAAGACAATAAAAGATGTATGAATTTCATAAACCATTAAAAGTTCTGCATACAATTTAAGAATTTGGAAATCAGTTCTGACAGACACGGCTGAATGGTCAGAAGGAGCAGTTTCATCAAATTAGAAGTAATATGCTTGTTTTTCGGGTCTCTGTTTATGATCTAGCACAGACTGAGAGTAAAAATCAATAAAAAGTGCATTTCAGTAATGATATTTAGTATAGTGTCGCTAATGTTGCCTGGAAAGCTTTTGGACTTGGCGCTGCTGGCTTCTTATTTATACTTATATTTAGACAGTACTGATTGATGTACTCAAGGACATATTGATGACATTATGGATGTGTTCAATGTCAATTCTCTTTTGATCAATCCTCTGTATGCATATTTTTTCCCCTTACAGGCTATATTGCATCTAAACAAAAGTACTTTTCCACAAATGAAAGCATTTTCAGTAATGGCTGTTGTGTGTAGTCTTTTATTGTTGTTTTTTTGTTTCTTTCCATAAAAGTTTTAGATCTTCCTAAGTGTTCAATGGAATGTACTGTGAATTCAAACTCTGTTAGTGGCATTTTGCATATCATGCCCTCCTTCAGTCCTTCACGAACACTCAACCAAGTCAATTCAGTCCTATTTGTCCTGTCTGATGCAACAGGCAAAAAGACATGCAGTCAGCTCAAGCGGCGAGTGCTTTCTGGGTCCGAGACTGTAGCTTTTGCTATCACATGTCAACGTTAGTGACTAAAGGATTTTGACATCCCGTGTTGGGGAGAATGCTTGCTCAAATACTGAAGCAGGTGGGGAGCTCTCAAACGTCACATTGAATAACCCTGTCCCGAGACAATTTAAAAAAAAAAACCTCACTGTGGAGTACTATGAAGGATGACCTATTTTGGACTTTTTTTAGGGCGGTTAATAATATTGATGAAAGCTTTGCAAGATGCACCTCAGTTTATTTTTATGCAGACTCTTCATTTTTTCCTGTCATATTTCTTAATGTCCGTTTCAGAGAGTGCAGAGCAGTACTTACTGGTCATCAAATTATGCAAACTGCCTTGACTGTTGAAAGTGCAGAATGCAGATAGTGTTAAGCACAGTATTATCTACACTCTTAAAGCTTGAGGAAATAGATAAAGGGTGCTCATGGAGGAAATCAGTTTGTTGTGGCTGTGATTTTAACTTAAAATAGATCATGAGAAAAGATATCAATTCAGCATTTGTTATGATTCATAAAAGAACTTTGCAACTCAACTGGAAACTTGAGTTTTTAGGCACTTTCACAGTAGAGCATTTGGTGCTGACAGAGTCTGTTTGACGTCAGCCTTAAGTGCTCCCATAGCCCCATTACTACGGCTTCAAGAATTCATACTCCATCTCCAAGCCAGAAATATGATCCTTTTGACGTATTATACTGGGAATGTTATAAACATATGAATTTTGAAAAATATGAATATGAAAATATGAATGAATATTATTAGCATTTCATTACATTCGTTTTCTCTTTCTAACTATAACAGTTGATAGTTGTAAAACATGACTCATTAAGAAGCAGTTTGAGAAATGTCGAATTGGCTATTGTATAACTGCAGTTGGTTTGATTGGCTGAGATATTTGACTGGTCGGAAATAGGAAAGTGTGTTGTATTTTTAGAAGAGTGTGTGAGTTAAGCAGAACTCTACCTCTGTCTTGAGTCTTTATATCTATGTATGCACAGTATGTTCCAGTATAATTGTCATTCACACAACTTGATAAAACTTACACTTACTTGTTTTCTTAACTTTAAAATTACACCACCATTCAAAAGTTTGGATGAGATTTTTTTTTAAAGAAATACTATTTTGATAAGCAGGGATGCATTAAATTTATCAGAAGTGACAGTAAATACATTTATAATGCTTCTGTTTCAAGCAAAAGCTATACTTTTGAACTTCTAGCTACTGGGGTGCCTCAGGGCTCAGTTCTTGGACCACTTCTCTTTTCTGTCTACATGGCATCACTAGGTTCTGTCATTCAGAAACATGGCTTTTCATATCACTGCTATGCTGATGACACTCTACCTCTCATTCCATCCTGATGATCCGAAGATAGCTGCTCACATCTCAGCATGTCTAACATACATTTCTTGCTGGATGAAGGACCATCACCTTCAACTCAACCTGGCTAAGACAGAACTGCTGGTGGTTTCAACAAAACCATCACTTCATCACAATTTCACCTTCCAGTTAGGGTCATCAACCATAACTCCTTCAAAAACAGCCAGAAACCTTGGAGTTATGATTTATGATAAGCTGAATTTCTCAGACCACATTGCTAAAACTACCCGGTCCTGCAGATTTGCTTTATACAACATTAGGAAGATCAGGCCCTTTCTTTCAGAAACATGCAACACAACTGTTGTTCAAGCTCTTGTTCTGTCCAGACTGGACTATTGCAATGCTCTCTTGGCAGGTCTTCCAGTCAGTTCCATCAAACCTCTACAATTAATCCAAAATGCCGCTGCAAGATTAATCTTTAATGAGCCGAAAAGAACGCACATCACACCTCTGTTCATCAATTTGCACTGGCTACCAATAGCTGCTCGCATTAAATTCAAGGCGTTAATGTTTGCCTACAGAACCACCACTGGCTCTGCACCCCTTTACCTAAATTCATTACTTCAGACTTATGTGCCCTCTAGAAGCTTGCGTTCTGCAAGTGAACGACGCATTATTGTGCCATCCCAAAGAGGCACAAAATCACTTTCACAGACTTTTTCATTAACTGTTCCCATCTGGTGGAATGACTTGCCCAAATCTATCTGAGCAGCTGAATCCTTACCCACTTTCAAGAAACGGCTAAAAACACATCTCTTCCATCTTTATTTGACCCTCTAGTTCTAGCACTCTCTATTCTAATTTTATTTTTTCTATCTGTCTTCTTTTTTATTTAAAAACAAAAAACACACACATTGACCCTCTATCAACTGCATATTTAAAAAAAACCAACAACCTTTCTACGTGAACTGCGTTAGGCTAACCAAGACTTGTAATAGCACTTGCATGTTGTTGCTCTTTTGTTGATTTTGATTGCTTCTAATGTCCTCATTTGTAAGTCGCTTTGGATCAAAGTGTCTGCTAAATGACTAAATGTAATGTAAATGTAATGTAATGTAAATATATATATATATATATATATATATTAAAGTGCCCCTATTATGCCATTTTTAAGGTTGCTAATATTGTTTTATGAGTCTCCTAAAACAGGTTTACATGCGTCCCAGGTCAAAAAACAGTTTAGTTTTCTCAAAAAATAGCTTTAATTTTACCTCATTTCTAAATGATTCCTAAACGACTTGTCCGAAGCAGTTCGAAGAATCAGTCTCTCTAAACCCCGCCTTTCCGTGAGCACTCGCTGCTGTGATTGGTCAGATGGCGCAGTCCTTTGTGATTGGTCTACCGCGTACAGCGCGAATGAGAGCCCATGGGCGGACATTATGCAAATGTGTTACTTTGTGACGAACAGCCGTAACAGAATAAGATTTGAATTCCTAATGACTCGTTTAGGCGATTGCGATCGAGCCGACTCTTTTTTTTTTGATAGACAATAACATTAGATATCGTGCACTTTCGGCTTCACACCTTTGCAGAAAGTTTATGTTCACATACTGCTACATGACACACTGCATGAAAGGTAATATTCGAAAAGGCATAATAGGGGCACTTTAATAAAGCAAAACTGAAACTGAAATCGCATTGAAACCCCTGGAGTTTTGAATAAGGCAATAAGTCTAGTCTATGATTCATGTGAACTCTGGTACAGTTAGCAATTGGTATGAAAGCAAATTTCAGAACAGCTGTTGATGATGTGCAATTTATATCTTTGCATGCTCCTCGTCACACTTATAGCACAGTGCATTTCTTACATCTTCTTGTCTCCAAATAAATTGCCTACGATCCAGTCACAGTGTTTGCATCTCTTCCAGTACATGCACTACACTGCAAAGTTTTGGTGGTGAATCCGAAGGGAAATACTTCAGTAACTTCTCTTCAAATCATAACCTAGATATAGATATAGTAGATATAGTAGTAAACAGCTGTTGCTAGTACCCAAAGAGGTACTCATGTTCATTGTGCAATTGTACTGCAGTATGAACCCAAAAGTGCAATAAAAGAGATCTGTAGGGTGATGGGGTGGAGTTGAACTCAGGTTTGGACCAAAAACAAAGTGATGCAAGTGCTAAAAAACTCAGTTCATTAGGAACACTTGATTAATCTACATTCAATCATCAAGGGCAATGTCAAGTTTAAGCTGATTTTTGGTTTGTATTGATTGCGCAAACATATCCTAGCTTTACCTCACTGATGGATGAATCATCAGAGAGAGAAAAGAGGAAGTGATTCCCCCTCCCCAACCTGAGAGTAAGTCACAGAGGGCCTGCAATAACACAGAGGGCCCGCAATAACAAGTGGAGGTTGCTCAACGCGGCGTGAAATGACTTTATTGCATTTTCACATTAAAAGCACCGATAGAGTTCTAATAAAGGCCCGCGGTGCCGGGGGGGAGAATCGTTCAGGGGCCAGTCAAGCACAAGGGAAACAACGTTGCACACTATCAAAAAGGCGACAAATGAAACGAGGCGGCCCTATTTCCTGCCTTAAAAATATACATGGCTGCAGCAATAAGGAAAATGTCACATAATCAAAAAATCTCTATGACATATGTTCAAGATAAATTGCTCACACAGGCTTGGCACATTTGTGACTCTACATTAAGTGTTCAGTGGCTCTGTAGCTCCCAGACAGAAAGGCACAAGTGCTTTTTCTTTATTATAGTTATAGAGATCTGTGTGATTACACACTAGTGATTGTTCATGACTGCTTTTTAACTGTAAAATGATTGCAAATATTAGGTTTTGCATAGTGCTCATAGACAAAGTCTTTACAAAATGAATTGCTAATGTGTCTAAAATAATACCGCACTTGCCATCAAATACCAAGAGGCTACAGAGAGAGACATTGTACAGAATGCTCAGTATAATGTATATGTATATATTGTTTTGTGAACCTGTCACAATGCAAATTTTGTGAAGGGGCTGTTGTTGAAAGATGGGCAAAAAACAAGCAAAAACTGGTTCTAAAAAGGGTAGAGAGAGGGTGGAAAATGGCCATTAAAATGAACTAATTATGACTAAATATTAAGCTAAATTAATTTGGTGCAATTATTATAATTGGACTCCTTTAAAATGTGTTTATTGGAGATTTTAGAGTTAATTTAAAAATACATTTCCCATATTGCATCATTATCTTGCTTACTTTGTGTTTACATGTTGCAAATATAGTGTTTGAGAATGTTTTGTGTATTGATTGGCAAAAATATATTTTTCTACCTTGGGCTTGTTAGAAATGTAGTTTTACAGCTTTAGGCTTGACATTTAACGAATAAATGAGCAAAAAAACAAAAAGCACAATTATCCATGGTCTCCCCCACATTTAAATTCAGTATTTATTGGATATGCTCTTTTTTCTTTTACTTTAATATTAGTCTGTTGCACTTTGGTATCATGTGCTAGAAAGCAACTTTTATGTTTGCTTTTTTCTTTTTAAAAACTGCTGACAGGCTCATCAAGATTAGCCTATCTTTCATAGTGTTTTTGTACTACAAAAAAAGTTTAGAACTAATAATTACACTGTCTCAGACTAAAAACAATAGCTTCAAGGCCTGATTTACTCCAGTATTCGGCATATGCAAATTTGCTTTACTTCAGAGACAAAAGAGGCTTTGATGGGGGCATTTTACGTGATCCAGACCTTATTACCCTAGTCTTTTGTCTGTTGTCTTCTGTTTCTACACCCTCAGTGACAGAAAAAACACCAGTAACATCTGACAATGAATGTCTTGTCTTGTCTGGTTAAATATTTCAGACGTTTGAAAGGCCCAGGTAGTGAAGAGTTTAATTCCCACTGACGTCTTGTGTCAGCAAATAACCTGCATGCTGAGTAACAAGGCTGAGTCATTCTCCCTCATCCAGCCTCAACCGTCTCCTCAGTCCTTCTGGAGGAATACGGCACTAATTTCCTGTGCACAGTTGACTTGTAAGTTTGCCTTTAGTTATTCCATAACTTTCAGCCACGCTGTTGGCCCACAAACTGACAGTTATTGGCCGGGAATGTGTCAAGTTTCATTTGAATTTCAGCAAAATATCTGACCGCCAAATGTCTTGTTAGAAAATTATTCCTCTTCGATGCCGTGTAGCAGTCACTCAAACCACTGGCATCCCTGACTTTTTTAAACACGTACTTATTCTCCTACAGCAGTTGGACATATGACACATCGCTCTTACAGCAACTAAAATTACTTTTTAGATATGGCATATAAGATTTGTTTAGAATCACTGCCATCAGAAACTTTCTTTTGTATGTATTTTATATAGAATTGAGCAGATCTTTAGGACAAACTGTAATCTGTTTGTTCCCGAAAAAGAAAAAAAGCCAGTATTTAAAATTAATGCTTTGAGTAAGTGGTTTGATTTCATTTAAAAAGCAGGTATATACTGTAATGACAGAATTCATCTTGTTAGTAAGGACATAGACTGGAAAGGACCGCTTTATTCTTGTAATTGGTTTCTTTAAAAGTCACTTTCTATTCTCACTGACTTCATCAGAAGCCAATGTAAAGTTGTTTATAATCTTAAAAGTGTCATGACATAAGAAATAAAACATTTTCTTGATCTTTTGACATATAATAGGTCTTTTAACTGTTAAAACATCCTGCAAATTTCATAGCTTAAAAAAAATGGTAATCCAAAAACATCTCTTTTGGATGCTGTGGAATTTGTGACATCACACAAATAAATTTGCGTATGACTGCTTCTAAAAAAGACATCTACAAATACCTTTACAACATCCCACCATAGGCCCCACCCACTTGCGTTCAATCGCTTAACGGCTGACACTTGTTTACATGCAACTGTCATGTCGTATAGAACCCATAATAATCACTTATGTTGTCTTCAATGGATACAGTCTACATATGCCTGCTCAAATTCTGATATATCCCATGTGCTTGAGCTACTCCTGACAACAGGACAAACTGAATATGGAAATAGAACATTCGCTTTAGCACGTCCTGTTTAAACAGTTTGTTTGTGTCACTTTACAGACTTTAGAAAGTCCCCGGCATCAGAAACAAGCAGATGATTTAATTTTAATGGCATTCCAGAGAATTATGTTTATTCGGAGCATTTGACTGCAGATTTTTGTAAACAAGGCATAATTGAATTGGCAAATGGAGTAAGGAAACTTCTGTCACACTTTAAGGTCCAATTCTCGCCATTAACAAACCATTAACTACAACTTTTGCCTCAATAAACTCCTAATTTGCTGCTTATTAATAGTTAGTTAGTAAGGTAGTTGTTCCCACAAGGCCCTATGCTCCCTCTTGGAGTCTGTGGAATCAACAAGGTAGTTGTTAAATTTAGGTATTTGGTAGGATTAGGGATATAGAATATGGTCATGCAGAATGTTCTTTATAAGCACTAATAAACAGTCAATATGTTAATAATAGGCATGCTAATAAGCTACTAGTTAATAGTGAGAATTGATCCCTATACTAAAGTGGTACCGAAACTTTTCATTAAAGATTAAACAGACAACTGTATTGGATCTGACAGCAGCTACATCACTGCTCGTCTCGTTATGCTTTGTCTGTAAATGACAGTTTTATATGAATAATGCTTGTAAAACACTCACAATCAATAGCAAGTGAGCACTGATACTTTCTTCCTATGACTGCCTTACATGATTACATTAAAAAAGCACATTTACTGACAAGGAACCATCTCTTACAAATAGATCGTTTCTGACAGAGGATCAGAATAACGGATGAAAATAACCTTTTTTTCAAACATACCTTTGTGCAATAAACTTTATTAACATTATATGTTAACCTCAAAGAACATATTCAAATAATAAAAATCATCTATGTCATGACTCCTTTATTGCATTATGTTGAAATAGTATCGCTTGTCAGCTTACCAGTACAAAAATGATTAAGTTACAAAAGTACAAATTGCCTACCTGTACAAATACTTTACAATTACTCCTTATATTCCTTATATTTTTACCCATGAACATTACAACTTTTAAACAAATCTTTGTGATAACATTTACATAATCAAAGGTTTATACTGTAACTGTGTGCTGTTGCTTAACTTTTTTCACGTCAGCTATGTGCTTGCATGTTGACACTTGTTACTTAATGAAGCTATTAATATACAAGTCAGGATGCATAACACATTTGGAATTCTGTGACTGTGTAATTTAAAGTTATGATTATTGTATGTCCACATCAGGAGATAATAACAAAATGTTTTACCCTAATCGAATATAAGTGTTCATTTTCTGTTCCTTGTTTTAAAATACAAATCTTCTAATTATAACATTTACTTGCCTGACTTTATTGTTGAAGTCTCAATTAGGGGTTTAGTATGTACATAATTCTAAATTGTACTCTTAATTAACATGAAGGTAATTAACCTTGTGTTTGTTTTTCTGTGTGTTGAGGCATTATTGCTTATGTACTATTGTGACGGTCCATTACATTAAAGCCGTGGAATCAACAAGCATTTAAGTTCATTTAAAACATGTTTGTTTAATGTTACATAAGACCAGAAACCAGTTGCAACAAAGCCTTTATTTTAAGAAAGCTGTTAGTGATAATGCTCTTTCAGTTATAACCAATCGTTTTTATTTTTTAAACTAAATGGGTTTGTTGCGACTGGGCACCCGGTATTTCCTCTAAATATCAGGGCCGAAACAAGCAGATCAGTGAGTCAGAGAGAAATTGCAGTCATAAAGTCAGGGTCATTTGTGTAATAGGGTTCAGTCAGTCTGGGCTTATCGGTTAGTCTGAGGCACTGTTTGCTATGTGAGTATCAAAGCTTAATAACTGATTCTCTGCTTTCATGTGTTCTTCAAAACACTTAAAGCTGTTCTGCCTGATTTCAATACACAAACAGCTTCTAAATGAAACCCAAATTAAACACTGGCCAGTGGCTGGTCAATAGAATTAGTTAGCATTTTTATTTTTAGTTAGCATTCATGTGTTTTCCAAAACCTGGAAAACTTGCCAGCTGTAAAATATTATGTTTTAAAGATAAAAAAAGAATTTTTACTCATTGTGAAGCAGAAACAAGTGCCATTTTACATGTATTTGTATTTTATATAACTTTTACGATGAGCTGTAGTGTTGTTTTCTAATTGTGAGCAAAACTGTCAATCATGCAAGCTTACTGAAACAACATCTCACGTGAGAATATAGAGCTTTTTGCTTTTGTCTATTTTTTTTTTGTCGCTATTGTTTTATACACAACAGAAACAGACTTTTGTCTTGAGGTGTAAACAAGATTAATCTGACCCATTATATTCAGATATTACCCAAGCAGAGATTATGTAGAACAGCGAAAGCACGACAATATAAATGATGAGTAGGGATTAAATTACTTTTTCTGTCTGTGTGAAAGATTCAGAGCTGTGGGGAAATGAGAAAATTTCAAAGGCTGAAACACATTAAGAAGTTGCTTGATTTGCGCATGAGCATATTTCCTCGAAACTGCAAAAATGGGGGTTTCTTTCATAGTTCTTAATTGAAATATCAGTTTTCCCCTCTACTCTATGCTGCTGTTTAGAATTTAAGAGAAATATAATTTAAAAGAATATGAATATGAATATCACAATCAGCAGAGATTCCAAAGAAGGCTGTTCTGCCACACTTCACTTCAAACAGTGTCCAGACGAATCCTAAATAAAACACTGGCCAATGAGCCATCATGATGTTCCATGACGGCCATATATGTTTCACATATTTAGATTTAAATCCTTTTTGTCCCTATGACAAGTGATTGATTGATTGCGTGTTTCACTGATTGATTGATTTACTTGTTTTGAATATGCAATGATGACAGTTTGTTTCCTGATATTTTTCCAAATATAAGTAACATTACAAGCAACATTATCACAAACATAGACACTTCGAGAAAAAAGGTCAATTTTCCACTGAAGTAAAAGATAATTTCTAGACTGTGAGGTTCTGACTATCATCCTTGCATTTAAATTTGATTTAAACCATATATATTGGCCAACTGGAAGCTGCCAGAGCCAGTTTTTACTCTTACTCTTCTATGGCATTTGGTGAGTGTTAGGTTTGAACAAATAATGCTTTTGAAAATTTTATGTGCATTAGTCTGAGAGAATTCATTACAGTGTTCAAGGATCTGACAAGAATCTTTAACAAAGTCCTATTCTATAACAAGAAAAGACTGAGCCAAAGTGGGCATTTGGGTTGAATCTTGAAGATAATCTGTAATTTAGAGGACAGCCGCGGGCTCAGACCAGTGTGAGCGCTGGCAGAAGTAAAGATGCTCTGTGTCTATCAATGGGCGTCCTGATGGGCTGTTATTGAGGCACAGGGTGTGAAATTATATCCTGCTCTTTCTCTCCCTTGCAGTCACTCAAACGCATTCTTATACGCTCATATACCCACACACACAGACCAATACACATGTTCGTAATAACAGTCGGGTTGTCATGACTGTTGGCGTGAAAAGCAGCTTGCGTTTTTCACAAAAGAAAACGGAGAGGAAGTCCCTTGAGGATCCGTTGCAATCATCAGAGACCCGCTCCCTGCATGCTTCCATGCCCTAGTGCCATTCAACATCTGTATGTCAGTTCGTTCACTGCGCCTTTTCTGATTTTTCTTTGCTATATACTTGCTTGCTTAATCTACAGTATGACATGGATATATAAACTATGTTTCATAGGCTTTGTAACTTGACAAACTCATTCGCAGAGTTTGATATCACTTCACTCACTATTCTTACCTTGTGATTTTATGGGGATTTTTATTTGATTCCTTGTTGCTTTGACTGAATGGTGTCATCCTGTGGTGGGAGAGTTTAAATATTTCAAGGGGAATGTTATAGCATTACAGTAAATGGCAAAATGGATTCCCTGTAGTATGTGTGGTGAAGTAATGGTGTCGGGTGCACAAGGTTCTGAGGAATAAGCTCACCGAACACCTTTGTACACTAAGGTTGTGCATCATTTAATGTTGAAGCGAGAACACCTTGGAAGTTCTAATTCAATGTAAAATTCAAATAAAATTTGAATTGATGTAGAAAACAGTAAAGATGGATGTTGTTGATGATGGATGGATGGATGGATAGCTTATTTTATTACATTTAATAAATATTTCCCAGAATGTGTTATCCATGTTCAATTTCTTATTTTGAAAGAAAAGAATTAATAGATGGATGGATGGAAGGATGGAATGATGATAGATGGGTGGATGGAAATATGGATGGATTGAAAGATGTATAAATGTTAGAAAGACGGATGGACATGGATGGATAGGTTAAAAGATGGGTGAATGGACATATGGAGGAGTGGATTGAAAGATGGATGACAAAGATGGATGGATGAGTGGATAGATGGAAAGAAAGATGGTTAGATTGACAGATTGCTTTTGCATTTCATTATATTAAGGCTAATAAATTCATCTGTGTGGTGTGATCAGTTTGTTTCAAATTCAACTTAATTGAACTGAAAGGGAGTCAATTCTTCTGATACTTGATACAATTTCTATGTATGCAAAAGCAAGCACACCTCACTTTACTTCAGACTTCAGAGTGTTATCAAAGTAGAGGAAAAAGGAGCTGGAGTTAGTATTTGATATTAGCCTTACTTTATTTATTTATTTATTTATTTTTACTTCTTTTCTTTTTTTTTTGGCTAAATGACAAGTTACCCAATGACAATTACTTCCAGTACCTAGTCCTCCAGTCTGTAATAGAGTTTCATCTCTGCAATGCCTGCCTAGCTCCTTAATGCATCCACCAGGCCTTTAAACATGACAGACTTACCTCCTGGCCAGAAAATAAGTGTGATTTTTAGTTTTCAGCTACTCAAATGAAAGTAACTGGTATCTGGAATACAGAACAGGACTGTCATCTACAATTTATAGTGATTCTATCCCGGGGAATAGGCTTGGGTGTATTTAAGGTCTGCTTACGTTCTGTAAGGAAGTCTTTAATGTCCATTTTGTTAAGGAGTCAAATGGTAATGTTACAATAAGTTAGAATGACACTTTTCTGGCTCTTAGAGGTAAATTAGTGTTTGTTTAAATGTGAACAGAGACATTGGCCTTTTCTCACACAGTATTGACGGCGCAGCAACCAATAGTTTACTATTTGTAATCTGCTAAGTCTTGCATACCTTTGTGAAAAAGAAGTACACTTAAACAAACAAACAAACGAACAAAAAAAAAACATTTTGTACATTTAATTTCATTTAACTTGGTCAGTTATTTGTGTAGTAAATAACAATTAAATTGATGGACTACTATTGTATGGACTGATTTTATGATTATTTTATAATATATATATGGTTTATGGTGGTTGTAATGTTACATAAAAGAGCATGGAAAAAGTCACATTTACCCCTTTTGTGTTTCACAAAGAAACAAAGTAAAGCAGCTATGGAAGGGCATGAGGGTGAGTAAATAGCACAGAATTTTAATTTTTTTGTTGAAATATTAATTTAAGCTTCTGTCTTTACAATTTCAGCTGCATGACAGAAGCTTCAGACTGTACTCTTTTATGAAGCAGAAGCTCTCTTCTGTGTGGCTGTGTTTAGCTGTGTGGCTGTGTGTGTGAGTGCAGCCATGCTCGAGCTGGAGGTGAGAAATTTTGCTGGTGGCAATTGTGATGCAAATTTAGTCCTGCTCCAGTATAATGATATGAGCGCGAGGCTGTGATCCAGCTCAACATACTTTTTACACCTCTGTTTACAGCTAAGGAGCATGGTAGAATAGAAGACTCAATGACAGAGCTGGTGCCATTGAATCCTGAATTTATTATTATTATTATTTTTACTTCAGTTTGCTTTTAGTTTTAGTTTTTAGAATTTTAATTTAGTTCATGTTTTGTACTCCTGTATTACAAGATGTGAACGTGTATTAGAAATTTGCTGAATGTGTTTTGACATGTCTGGATGGCCCTCATAGTGATAAAATCTATGTTTTGTCCCATAATGTACACTAGATGGACATTAGATGGTGAATATTAGCAAACATTTTATTTAAAATTTATTTATTTTTATTTTTTTTGTATATAAATTTAATTGTATTTATTTTAAATGACTACTATTTTATTAGTGTTTAAAACTAATACTTTCTAAAAAAAAGAAAAAGGAATGAAATGAAACCATGCTAATATCCAATACAGTAAATGTGTTAAAACATTGGAAGGACATTGTCAGAAGTGAGTAAGAATGGTTGATTTTTTTTTTTTTTTTTTTGTGATGTATCTTCTTACTTTGATCTGTAGGGCCCAATCCATTGAGTCAGAGAGGACAGCTGTCTCTGGGACGGATGGTTTGGCTCTCCATCTTTGGCATTCAGTGCAGGTGTTCTGATGATAGGGATGGCTTCTCGGCCTTGCAAGATCCTGGACTGGCTACAGATCTTCTGAAGTGCTCTGATTAATCTGTAGAAACAGTCTAGTATAGGTATGAATTGATCTGCTCTCTTTCACTGGTGCACCACTGATTTCCTTCCTCTCTAAAGAGCTTTCCTGACTCATCAAGGTCTGGGAACAAGGTTAGTAGTTTGCTTCTTTCCTCAGCCTAGAAGATACATGGCTTAACTGTCAAGCTGTCCTCACTTGTAGGTGTGAGAAGGTTTTTTTTTTTTTTTTTTTTTTAACTGTATGTGTTACTATATATTTTTCGAGCAAAATACAGCTTTAAATTACAGTCCTTTCTTTCTTTCTTTCTTTTCTTTCTTTCTTTCTTTCTCTTGTCCTTTTTTTGATAATACTCTTATTATCTTCCATCTATTTTAAATAAATTATATATATATATATATATATATATATATATATATATATAATATATCTAAAATGTAATGTCTTGTAAGACACGTATGCTATTTCAATTCTTTCTTTTTTTTTCTTTTTCTTTTTCTTGGAATATGATGTTTAGGATACTGTGAATCAAATATTTCACTAGCTTCACAAGCTTCAAAAGTGAAGCAAAAGCACTATGTTCCACATCTTTTGAAGGCATATGCTCACTTTGTGTGGTGCACTGAACACATAAAAGGTTTTTGCTCTGAATATTTTTTTTTATTTTTTATGTGAGTTGTCAAATTTTGCGAATGAATTCATTCACTGAGTTGAGTCATCGGACTGACTGTTCTGAACTGAATCGAACAACTCATTTAGAAGACTTAAAAGAACGAACAAAGGTTGAGATTTCTCTATTTTTTTTATTTTTAATAATGTAGCCACAATATTATTCAAGAATTTCCTTTTGTGAAGAAAGAAAGTCGTATATCTTTGGCATGACAGAATGAGTAAATAATAAAGAATTTGGTGAACTATCCCTTTAAGAGTTCAGTATCAAAACCTATTTCTGCCACTGCTGTTGCTGATAACAGCCTTGTGTTATCAGTGAATTAAAAAAGGTCCTATTGTACGATAAATGCATGTAAATGCAATATTCTGGAGTCCTCTATTAGCATCTCCAGCCATTGTTGCAAGAGCCGTGTAACACAAGATAACACCCATGAAATATCGCTAAGCCTTAGATTTAATTCAGTCGCAGCCATCATGTATTTGCAGTGTACTTCACTGATTTCAACATGCTGATTAGACTGACAAGGTGAAGGATCCTCCATTTTAATTAATGTGATTGAAGACCGGAGACCCAAACCCTTCAGATTCCACCCCTGTCATGTTGGCTGTGAAAGGCGGCCAATGTCAAAAGCTCTTGCTTTTGTTTTGGCCCTGCATTTGTTTTCTCCTCACAGCCTTACTGTCTGCTCATGTCTTTATCATGGCAGCATTTAGTTTAGCTGACATGTGTTAGTGAAGCATTAACACAGTTTTCTGCCTGGAGGAGGGAGAGAAAAGAGAGAGTGAGTGAAAAGATAGGACCCCTCCAAGGCGATTTACTGTTGATATGCTGGTCAGATCAGTGGGCCTTGCTTAGCCCCAGTTCTGTCAACATCGCCTTGCTTCTCTTCTCCAATTTTCTACCTTTTTTGGGTGAATATTTTCACCTTGTGCTGTCACCATAGCGTAAAGGAGATGTGATGGCTGTCTTAATCAATTTCTGACACCAGAAGGCAAGTCCTGTGAGAGTTGACTTGATGGTTGCTGTGGAAACACCTGTAGAATGAAGTGATGAGGTTTGCCTAATCTCTATAAACGTGATATGCTGAAGCTGTCTGAGCATAATAATGTCATACTGATCACTAGACGATAAACATTTACTCTAAGTAAATGTGTCACTACATGTTTTTGTTTACCATTTATATAATAAACTGGATTGGAAATAGATTAGCTTAAAAATGATTGATTAGAACCTGAAAATTAGGCGTACACCAAAAGCATTCTGTTTTTTGATGGTGTGAAACATTGGTTTATGCTAAACCTTGTTTTTTTAAAAAAAAAAAAAAAAAAAAAGAATATGTTGAAGCTGGGGGAGGATCAAACGATCCCCACAGCCATTAAATCGTGGGTCAGATGGTTATGCGATATCTCATAATTCCAGAACACATTTCAGAATTTGATCATCCTCATTACAGCAAGCCTTTTTTCAGCTTTTGTTGCTAATGGCAACACCCCATTAACAAGTTCATATAACCTCAGAGGTCAAGGAAGTCCAGGCGATGGTGGTACGAATGGTCATTAGTGGGAAAATATCAGTTGGCTGGCTCAAATAAGCATTCCAACAAACAAACTGTATTACTCAACTTAGACAACAGCTAATTGGGCCACTGTCTCTCACGACATGTCACGAACCCCTATGCGAGTTCCCTTCAAAAGCTATCCTTTTACTTCAGAAAATACATATATTTTTTCCATGTGAATTTTTGCAGCAAGAGTGTTTCTTTATGCAATACTTAATTTGTTTATTTATTTATAGGCTTTCCCCCACCAAATACTGTACTCGTATTTTGGAGTTTCTCCCTATATGTTTATAGTTCAGTATGACTTTTACCCCGACGTTTATTTATTTAATTAAATTTGTTTTATTTTTCCACTAAATATAACTCAATTTTTTTGTTTTGTTTTGGTTCAGTTAGACTTTTTATCCGAAGTTTATTTATTTATTTGAATTCATTTTATTTTTCTACTAAATATAACTCAGTTTATTTATTTATTTATTTTTTATTTGGTTTGGTTTGTTTTAGTCTGTTCCATTCGGGTTGTTTAGTTTTGGTTCAGTTGGACTTTTTCCCCTAAATGCAACTCTGAAGTGCTTCTGTTTGTGTTGTCTGTCAGTGAGATCACAATGCAACCTTGTCAGTGAATGCTTCATACAAGTCTTATGCTGTCATTTCGTGAAAGGCACCATGCAATCATATAACAGCATTAAAAACATACAGTAACCGCTGTATGAACATAGCAATGACAACATTTATATTCAGTCCGCATGAAGGCTTGCTTTTGAAGATTCTGGATGGTTTTGTATTTGTAAGCAAAGGCAGTTTTACTCCGCTAAGGACCAGACCAGACCAGACCAGACAGCCTTTGTGTAGTAAGAACAGCTGCTGCTCATTTCTTTGAAATCGAGACTCTTGTTTCCCGGTATTGTATACGTGAGGCAGCGTGGATGATTCTGAGTAATGCTTTGCTTCTGATGCAGCGTAATTTTCTTAAGGACATGCAGGAAAGAACCTCTGACTCACAGGGATTGTAAATTTAGCACATATTGTTGCATAGCCAACACACGACTCATCCTTGTGTTCATCATTTCCCTTCCCCAGAGGAAAACAAGATCTGTATTCTGAATAGTACAGACAGACATTGGACACTGTGCTACCACTCAGAGAAAAACCTCAGAGAATGGTGGGAGTGAGAATGCTCCTGCCAAGGTACAGCATGAATGTAACTATTATAATAATAGTTGTAATAAATGTTCATTAATGGTTGTTTAATAGTGTGTGTATTAACAGAAATGCTTTAGGTTCTGTGATTTATATATGAATAGTCCAATATTATGACTTTTTATTGCATTTATGACTAATAAATCTAGTAGCAGTGGTGATTTATATACACTGTTCAAAAAATTAAAGGAACACTTTGAAAACACATCAGATCTCAATGGGAAAAATATCATGCTGGATATCTATACTGATATGGACTGGTTAATAGTGTTAGGAATGAAAGGATGCTACATCGTTTGATGGAAATGAAAATGATCAACCTACAGAGGGCTGAATTCAAAGACACCCCAAAAATCAAAGTGAAAAAAAAAATAAAAAAATGCAGCAGGCTAGTCCATTTGGTGAAATTTCATTGCAGCAACTCAAAATGGTACTCAGTAATTTGTATGGCCCCCACGTGCTTGCATGCATGCCTGACAACGTTGGGGCATGCTCCTAATGAGATGACGGATGGTGTCCTGTGGCCTGTAGCACGAAGCAAGATGAACAAACTTAGAGTTGCAGAGTAAGTTTTGAGTTGACAAAACCCGACAAAGCCAGCCTAGTTTAGATCGAGTTCACCAGGCTCAAGCTCGATATAAACTTTCTCTGTCAACTCCGAGTTTGAACCAGAGTTTGTGAATAACTCTGGAGTGTGTGCACCTGAAAGTGTGACATGTGCAGCAAACAGCCAGTCACACGGAACATGGAGAGCATCAGCAAAGCGTCATTTGGATTCACTTTTCGCGAGAATCAACGCAATTCACATTTCTGCTGAAGATTAAGAGATGTCATTATTAAAAACTGAATACATTTAAATGCATTTACAAGACAGGGATAAACACTTCTGCTGCAGCAATAGTTTGGCAGCAGAAAGAAAATATGTGACCCTGGAGCACAAAACCAGTCTTAAGTCGCTGGGGTATGTTTGTAGCAATAGCCAAAAATACATTGTGTGGGTCAAAATTATCCATTTTTCTTTTATGCCAAAAATCATTAGCATATTAAGTAAAGATCATGTTCCATGAAGATATTTTGTAAATTTCCTACTGTAAATATATCAAAACTTAATTTTTGATTAGTAATATGCATTACTAAGAACTTCATTTGCACAGCTTTAAAGGCGATTTTCTCAGTATTTTGATTTTTTGCACCCTCAGATTCCAGATTTTCAAATAGTTGTATCTCGGCCAAATATTGCCCTATCATAACAAACCATACGTCAATGGAAAGCTTATTTATTCAGCTTTCAGATGATGTAGAAATCTCAGTTTCAAAAAATTGACACTTATGACTGGTTTTGTGGTCCAGGGTCACATATATGACTATGCAAAGGAGTCAACTGAATTTAATTATTTATATATAATTTCACACAGAGCTCAAAAGGAAACATATAAGTTTAGTCTTTTTAAAAGTTGGAAATATTAAAACTATTAAAAAAATATTAAAACTGTGTGTGTGTGTGTGTGTATATATGTGTGTGTATATATGTGTGTGTATATATATATATATATATATATAATTTAAATACGAAGCTTAAGATTAATTGGCACTTCATATAATAATTATATAAATATATTATATGAATTATAAACAATTCCAATTAATATAATATAAATATAAATAAGTAGCTGCAAAAGTCAGGCAATTTTGTCTCAAAAATTATTTTTCACTGGGAGTGGCTTCATTGCATCATGTCACTTTGCTCACAGCTGATTGAGTTTGCGATTGGGGGGCCATTCAGTGGTATCTCTATCTTTTATTCAATGGTAATTCCTTCTTCGTCCAGGAACTGCCTGCATACTCTCCCCACATGAGGCCGGGCATTGTCGTGCATCAGGAAGAGCCCAGGACCCACTGCACCGGCATAGGGGCTGACAATGGGTCCAAGGATTTCATCCCAATACCTAATGGCAGTCAGGGTGCCATTGTCTAGCCTGTAGAGGTCTGTGCATCCCTCCATGGATATGCCTCCCCAGACCGTCACTGACCCACCACCAAACCAGTCATGCTGAACAATGTTACAGGCAGCATAACATTCTCTATGGCTTCTCCATGCCCTTTCACCTCTAGCACGTGCTCAGGGTGAACCTGCCAATTCTGGTGTTCAATGGCAAATGCCAATCGAGCTCCACGGTGCCGGGCAGTGAGCACAGGGCCCACTAGAGGACATCGGGGCCTCAGGCCACCCTCATGAAGTCTGTTTCTGATTGTTTGGTCAGAGACATTCACACCAGTGGCCTGCTGGAGGTCATTTTGTAGGGCTTTGGCAGTGCTCATCTTGTTCCTCCTTGCACAAAGGAGCAGATACTGGTCCTGCTGATGGGTTAAGGACCTTATACGGCCCTGTCCAGCTCTCCTAGAGTAACTGCCTGTCTCCTGGAATCTCCTCCATGCTCTTGAGACTGTGCTGGGAGACACAGCAAACTTTCTGGTAATGGCACGTATTGATGTGCCGTCCGATCCTCATTCAGAACCCGGATACACTTCAGCTTGTTTGCAAAGAGAGGAATGCACACGCATGTGTTGTGGTCGTAAACGCGCATCGAAATCTGACATGGAAGACAAAAACTGTCAAATAAAGTAATTATTTTTGTTTTCTTTGCACACAAAAAATATTCTTGTAGCTTCATAAAATTATGGTTAAACCACTAATGTCACATGGACTACTTTATCGATGTCCTTACTAAGTTTCTGGGTCTGTGCAGGGTCAGAAAGCTCTCTGATTTCATCAAAAATATCTTAATTTGTGTTCCAAAAATGAACGAAGGTCTTACAGGTTATGATTACGTTGATTACATTCTGGGGAAAGCATATGCATGTGTCGGGGTACTCTCCAAAATGGCGGAAGACGGTAACTTGGGGAGAAGAATTGTTGAATAATTATTTTTGTTTTCTTTGTATACAAAAAGTATTCTCGTAGCTTCACAAAATTGAAGTTGAGCCACAGATGTCTCAGGGACTGTTTTATCAACTGTTTTATCTGTTTATAGTTGTGTTGCTGTCTATGCAGGGCCAGAGAGCTCTCAGACATCATCAAAAATATCTTAATTTGTGTTCCGATGATGAACGGAGGTCTTACGGGTTTGGAACGAGATGAGGGTGAGTAATTAATGACAGAATTTTCATTTTGGGGTGAACTAACCGTTTAATGGCAAAATTTTGGGGTGAATTATCCCTTTAAGCTTGACGTTTTTAAGATATTCAAATTGAATTAAATCAAATTTATTTGAAACAGCTTATGAGACTGACAGTTCTTGCACCACCATGCAGTGTTCAGTGATAAAGATGTGGTAAAGTCATGACCCTTTTTTTTTTTTTTTTTTTTTTGTAAAATGTTTTGTTTTGCTTTTACAGTATGTAGAAGTGCTTATAGGACTTTGACTTTTGGTTAATGGTTGTTGTTTTGCTGGTAATGGAGTGTAATTTTTATTAGTAGGTTACATATGTGTGTTAGTGAATGCTTCAAGTTTGCCAGCGGACATGTATGCTGATAATAAGATTTGCTTGGCATTCTTATCTGCTGGTGATGTCAAGTGGAAGGTGAAATCTCAGATGACTCCAAGGATCTTGTGACAAAGAAATATCTCAGGGCAATTGCCCGGGTCAGAAGAGAGGCGTAGGGGTGAGGGAGTCCTTTCTGCAGGTTGATGGGAAGTATGATGATGCCATTGATCCACTTCATGGAAAACATGGCAAAGGTTAAATGGTCACTGACACTGGATGATGAAAAAGGCCTTTTTTGAAAAAAAAAAAAAGTTATTTTCTTTAGTCTTTCTAGTCTTGAGAATACTAAAGTACAAATCATGCTCAGTTCATCACAGGCATGTGAATTCATCAAAGTCTTATGCTGGAGAAGTGATTGATGTTTTCAATGAATGTCCTCTCACTCCACTTTGACATATGGATGACACACTGATCATCTTATTCCCATTCGAGACATCACTCTTAAGACTGTTCTTACACCACAGGGCATGCACTTATTTATAAGCGTTCATTTGTCTTATAAAGTTGCAGTATTCAACAACCATAAAGTTACATTTTGAAATCAAGACTCCAGCAGACTGCTTTTGCAAATTATGCTGATCTTTTAGCACATTATTGATCTTAATATTTTCATGAATGACTTGTTGAAACATAGAGAATAATGACGTGCTATTACATTCCAACTAAGAGCAATGTTTGTGGTGGAAGATCGATTATTTTAATTTAGTTTCTTCACCAATCACGTTCCATTTGGCAGTGAGTGACGGTTGAGAGCTGACAAGCTTGCGGCTCCTGCTGCGTTCAGTTGTCCTCATCTGCTTACTGAAGGGTGAGATGACCCTGACAAAGCGAGCGATTGGGATTCAAGATAGAGGAGTATTATCTTTTCCTTGCAATCAGATTTTAAAGGCTTGTAGTCAATGAGGCCCATTCATCATAAGGCACCATAGCCTGACAGCTGGCAGTGCCCCCCTACGATGAACCATGACCCATGACACTTTATTCCAGTGGGTGTATGCTGTACATTAACATAGCTGCAGGCACATACAGGCCTAGATCGTCTTCAGGAACATGTTTTTCAGCAATAACATCTGTAGCCAGTGGACCATTAAGCAGAATAACACAGTAAAGGAGAAGGCATTGCCAAACTGGCATGTAGCCGGGATGAAAATGCCAATGGCGGGAACTCTCCGTCACTCATACAGTTTCAGTTTGTCCTGTTCCTGGATCTGAAGAGAGCTTGCAGTATTTTCTGGAAGCCCTCAACAATAGGAAGGCTATAGCAAGCTGTCTGGAAAAGGAATTCACAGAATTTGAATTCATAGAAATTCAAAACAGGAGATTCATTCTTCTGTGTTCTTCTGCAGTCTGTCTGTCTATCAAACCATCTATCTATTGTTCTATACATTCATCTGTCTATCTGTTTGTTCTGTGTCTGTTTGTCTGTCTATCCATCCATCTGTGTGTCTGTTTGTGTGTCATGCCTGTCTGTCTATCCATCCATTGATGTATCTGTCCATCTTTGTGTGTGTGTGTGTGTCTGTCTGTCTGTCTATAAATCAATCCATCTTGTTCTGTCCATCCGTGTATCTGTATATCTGGCAGTCTGTTTATCCAGCCATTTTTCAATCCACCCATTTGTCTGTCTCTCCTGTCTGTCTTTCTGTCTATCCAGCAATCCATTTATCTATTGTCTTATCCATCCGCCCACCCATCCATCCATCTCTGTATTTCTGTCTATCATGTCGTCCTTCTATCTATCTATAAGGCATATAAATCAGGGCTTAATTTGTGCCGGAACAAGCCGGATCTGGATCCGGCACCTCGTTTTGGCGGATCCCCCTCCTCACGCACCAATGAAAGACGTTCGTGCTGACCTATAGCGGTGTGCATATATTTAATGAAAAATCTTCTATTATGAGCGTGCTTGCTGCACATCTACATTTGAAATAACAAACTTCAGCGCGCAAAAGACGCACCATGTGAACGGCTGCTCACATGAGGCTGCTCTCACAAGACCGAATGCACGGATCCATACTGTTACAAATGCTTTTTCTTTCTCTTTACATTTAGGAACCTATACTGTGCTAAAGTGGTTACTCGCCAGGACGGCCATTTAGACGTAATTTTGTGTGTATTTGGTTGCTTACGCTCAACAAACTAGAAAAATAACTATCTAATAAATAAATATCTAGTAGGCTACTCGCGAGGCGGCTTTGCGCACACTTTGGATGTGACTGTGTGAGCGCACAGAATACAGCCTCTGGAGCGAGTGGGTACCAAATGGCTTAAAAATACTTAAAAGATGTGCAAATTATACATTTTTGTGACAATGCAACAATGACCTGATTAGTCAAGTGACAGTTCTGTCAGCTGTCCCGAAATGCGAGTGAAAGTCTTGTATTGCAGCGTGCAGTATGCGCAGATGCACTGCTCTGAGAGAGTTCATGGTTTCAAATGACTGATTTAATCTTATAGTTTGTGTGGATTTATTTGCTCATCTAACCTACATGCTATATTGAATAAATGCAGGAATTTCCCTCGCTATAAACTTGAGAGCTACAGGAATGAGTAAAACTATATAGCTACAGACAATCCCCACCGAAATTCAGGACCTGATTAAATATAACTATAATACAGAGATTTGTCAAATAAAATTCCACAACTTTTTCAAAACTTTTTCAGGCCTGGAAATTGCTGTTTTAAAATTTCATGGCTTTTCCAGGTTATTCATGACCGTACGAATCGTAAAAGCAACTGTTGCACGCTGTTAATCAATTAACCCATTTAAGCCCACCGGCAAGTTGCCGCAGTTGTCATTTTCCTTTTGTAAGTATTTTTCTAGATGTTATCCATGTTTGATGTCTCAGTGACATGCAAGCTAACAACCAAATAAAGGATTTCAAGGGAGAAAAAAAGGTATTCACTTTCTTCCTGTCACATGAGGCTGTCAACTTCCTACTCCTATTTTCAGCAAGCATGGAAAAGGCAAAACGTCCCAAAGAAAGGTCATTTTCATGTTACTAATAAGTATTTTTGTTGCCATATATACATCTACATAATCATGAAGGTCTCTAGAATCATCCAAACAAAACACATCTTACAAGAGATCTATAGTTTTTTTGTATACTTAGTCAAGAGTCCAAGTCAAGAGTCCAAGGGCAAATGACTTGTAAGTACATATAACATATATCATGGCGAAATGGGGGTATACTGTTGCTAGCATCATGCTACTCATGTTACCTTCTTGTTAAAAACAGCTTGTTAGCATCATGCTAGCAACATGCTAATCATGCTAACTTAATGCTAACATGTTAATCATGTTAGTATGTTGCTAGTATCATGCAAATCACATTAACAGCTTGTTTAAAACATGTTAACATCATGCTAGCAACATGCTAATCATGCTAAATTTGTTTTAACATTTGTGACCCTGGACCACAAAACCAGTCTTAAGTCGCTGGGGTATATTTGTAGCAATAGCCAACAATACATTGTATGGGTCAAAATTATCGATTTTTTTTTTTATGCCAAAAATCATTAGGATATTAAGTAAAGATCATGTTCCATGCAGATATTTTGTAAATTTCCTACCATAAATGTATTAAAACTTAATTTTTGATTAGTAATATGCATTGCTAAGAACTTAATTTGCACAATTTTAAAGGCAATTTTCTCAGTATTTTGATTTTTTTTTTTGCACCCTCGGATTCCAGATTTTCAAATAGTTGTATCTCAGCCAAATATTGTCCTATCCTAACAAACCATACATCAATGGAAAGCTCATCAATTATTCAGCTTTCAGATGATGTATAAATCTCAATTTCGAAAAATTGACACTTATGACTGGTTTTGTGGTCCAGGGTCACATTTACTTGTTGTTAACATGTAGTTAGCATAATACTAAAATAATTAACATGTTGTTAGCATGTTGTTAACATGATGCTAACACAATTAGAGTTACTATTAGTTCCTAGCGCCGAGTTTTCCCACAGCAAGATTCTTCAGAAAATGTACAGTGCCCTCCACTAATATTGGCACCCTTGGTAAATATGAGCAAAGGCGGCTGTGAAAATAAATCTCCATCGTTTATGCTCTTGATCTTTCATTCAAAAAATTCACAAAAACAATTGAAGTAAAACAATTGAAAGTGGGGAGAAAATCACATGATGAAATGTTTTTTCTCCAATGCATGTTGGCCACAATTATCGGCACCCCTAGAAATATGAGGTCAGCCAGGTTTAGATTTTTTTTTTTTTTTAATCAGTTGGCATTTATAATCCTGGAAGTCATGGAACAGGAACAAGAAGTCATGGCTGGAGAATGTCATGCTCCTAGTCACCTGGGTGTGCTAAAAAATGTAAATATGAATGGGAATATACTTCAGAGATATTTTACTCAAGAAATCTTATAAATGGGCCATGGTTGGATCTTCCATCAGGACAATAACTCAAAACAAACATCAAAATTAACACAAAAATGTGTCACTGAGCACAAAATGAAGCTTCTGCTATGGCCGTCCAAGTACTCTGACCTGAACCCTATAGAAAATGAATGGAAGCACCAACATGGAGCTGGGAATCTGAAGGATCTGGAGAGATTCTGGATGAAGGAATGGTCTCTGATCTCTTATCAGGTGTTCTCCAAACTCTTCAGGCATTATAGGAGAAAACTCAGAGCTGTTATCTTGGGAAAAAGACATTGCAATAATTGTGGCCAACATGAACTAGAGAAAGCATTTATTTCACAATGAGATCCCCTCGCTTTCAGTTGTTTTACTCCAGTGATAGGTTAGAATTTTGTGAATTTTTTGAATGAAAGATCAAAAGGATAAACAATGCAGATTTATTTTCACAGCCACCTTTGCTTATATTTACCAAGGGTGCCAATATTATTGGAGGGCACGGTACATATTTATTTATTTTTATTTATATATTTTCATTTAACTTTTTGGTACACAGTGCCCTGTTGGGGCAACTTAATGGCTGCACTTTGTTCTACAATATGTTCCACCACTTTAAGACAAATGAATTTGTTGTTTTTTGTGTATTCATATTCAAGAGATTATAAGCTAGATGCAGCTTTTTTGGGTTTGCATCAAATGTTCGACTTTTATACATAATAAATTTGTTCATTAATAAAGATTGATCTGTTGAAAGCAGTTATTTTGAGTTAGATGCCAAATGTTCTCCCTCTATTCAAATATGACATTGAAGGGGTACATACAACATATTTGCCCACTGGCAACTATAGTTGCCGCACATTCAAATATGATTTTCAAGAAAAAAAAAAAGTTTCAAAAAAAAAAACCCTGTGGAAAATAAATGCAGAACATGTTCACACAGGACACTATTAACACGGCATGAAACCATTCAGAAAATTTTGGGCACAAATGGGTTAAACTGGTCCACCAATGTGATTATGCGAATGCTCCGTTACCTCTCCCTCCTCTAATCACACGGTGGATCCGTTACCCCGCTTTGTTCAGCGACCTCGCAGTTTATAAATTAAGCATTGATATAAACCTCAAAAATTCAATGCTATATGTTCAAACATTTTTACAAACCTTCAAACAAGGCTTTGTCAAACCAGCATTCAAAGTTTGTCCTGTTACAAATTACAGTTATATGAAATTTGTAGTATTTCAGTTCGGTTTAAATGTACTCCCTTACACAGAACTGAATCACTGCCTTAATTCAAATTCAGATTCAGGAATTAAATTATCATTTTAAAGGCTTGCAACTCTACTTGCAGGAGGTTTTGCAATGAAAGCTCCACTTTTGACTCAGAAAACTTCTGGTTGTACATACCCTGCCTCTGTCATTATAAGTTTATACTCAGCTTAGTGATTCTCTGCGAGCACATGCTGGAGAAAGTGCCTATGCTGAGAGGTTTGCATGTAGTGATATTATCCACAAATTATTCCTCCACTTCATGTTCTTTTATGGGATAATATTCCAAACCCTTTTGCTTTGCTCAGATCTTACTCAGCATATTCATTACCAACTCTTAATGGCTTCATATATTATGCATACTGTCAAGGACATGCATGCACAGCAAATGAGTGAGACTAGCTCTTCTAGAAGCAGGAAATGCACTTATCATTAGTAATTATAGGTATGTGCCCAAAGCTGACTGATGACTTAAAAATTAAAACCTATTCTTATGCCAAATATTTCTTCTTACTGTTTGGAGGAATTAAAGCATATTTTGAATATATTCCAATTTTAAATGCAATGGTGAGACTGTGAAGCCAACATCACTAAAGTGTGAATGAAAATGTGCACTGCACTGTGTGATTTCACATTTAAACTGACTGGCCACATTGAGCAGGGGCCTTTTATTGTGCACATCTCAGAAATCTCAGTTTTTAAATGTTAATTTTAAGCTCTTTGAATGAGATATGCAAATGTATATGTGTGTATACAGTATGTATACACATTTGCTTTTAATTTGCATACACACAAAAGCATTAAAAAAACTGTTGATTTAATCCATGTTTTTGAACAAACTGAACGAGTCAGTGGTTCAGTGACTTCGTTCATTAGAACGACTTGCCGCCACCTACTTGTAGTTTTATTTTCATATTCACTGTCATTTCATAAAAAACCCTATTAAAACCCATTTATCTCATAGCAATTATTTATGCAATTCTATTTCATGCCACCTCTGAACAGTCTTTGTAAATCTACAGTACAATACCACAGATGCAGCTTCTGAAAACAATGTTATGGCCACATTGTTTAAAAGTTCATGTGTAAGAAATTCTTTGTTTAATAAAAAAAAAATTCTTTATATTTCTTTGTACATATGTTTTATTTGTGTGTGTGTGTGTGTGTGTGTGTGTTCTTCTCATTTAGATTATATACTTTGTATAATTCATACAATTTTATATTGCCCAAATTATTATGTTTTCTGCTTATAAAATATTACACATAGCACATAGTTACTACATGGAAAGTCTAGGCTTTTCATTTATTATTCATGCACTTTTGGTTTAAGCCACATCACATCTGGTTCTTTCCAAATACATATAGATATAATTTTCTCTACACATCACCTTATAAACCCCATCTAACTGAAAAGAAAACAAAAAAATAAAAAGAAATACACCATGCGCAATCATGTTGAAGGTCATGAATGTTTAATGCAGAGTCAATGTGATCGGTGTGGCTCTCAAACCTCTGTGCTCCAAGACCACCAGGATAAAGCGAGATTGTAAATCCACCACACACATGCTCATTATGCATGCCAGCCAGCTTCTTCAGCGATGTGGCACTTTTCATTCCTGCCAGCTCGTAAAGATCGGCCCCTGATGCACCCTCCCTCATCTGCCTCGCTCCCAGTAAAGGGAGCATTTTCTCACCACGGGAGGCCAGAGAGAGAACAGGCACAGCCAGGCCTTCTGCTCTTTGATGCCTACCTCCCATCATCTCAGCGGGGCTCTGAGGTGCGATTGAGCCCCACGTCTATCCATTGTGTGCATTCCCTTTAAGTGCACTGGCATTAGATCCGTCTGATGAGTAAAAAACCTGGTGAGACGTCTCAGAAGGCATCTGAGATTGATATCAGAGTGTTTGGGGATGCTAAATGGGGCTGGATTGGAGCAAAAGATACATTAGCAGGCGATCAAGCTCCTACTTATTACCAGGAGGCTCTTGCGCTAAAACTGGGATAGATTATGACAGCAAGACAAGACAGAGTTCTCAGTGTCAGATCCCTAAAAAGATATTCATCTGTGACTGCTCCAAAAAACTTTTGTTCTCAAAGCTTTGAGTGTCATCTGGAATCATAGGTACAGAGGGCTTCATGCACTGGGGGTGTCTGCATAATTAAAACACGGTTGTGAGGTAAGGCTCATGGAGTTTGGGAGATGTATCTTCCACCTACGTCTCCGCAGGGGTTCAGTTTATTCTGCCTCAAGCGCACGAGAGTTTTACGGAGATCTTCAAACTCAAAATGTTTCTATTAGCTTTATAATTCTATATTCCCTGCCAGCTTGACAAATGAGACACACTGTCGTTGTAGGTCAACCCACACCTCCCGATGACTCTGTGACAAGGCTTTGCTCCCATCATTAACATTAATAGGTTGGTGGAAATAGAGGCAGACAGCACCCACTCTCTTTCTGAGATGTTAAATCTGAGTCATCTGACAAAAAGATGAGAGATGTAATCACGATGGAAGTGCTAGAGCCATCAAGTAGTTGAGAGAATAGAGGAAAACTGATTATGATAGGGACGATTATGGCTAGACAAGTGGGCCCAATTACGTGACACTTAAATCTAAACCAACACAAGTGCCTCTGCGTTTGCAGAAACTGCGGGGGATTTTGACTTCAGCAGCATTAGCGTATTTGCAGTGTGCTAAGTATGATGTGCTTTGTTTTGATCCTTTCAGACATCCTTAAAATGCTCAGGTGAGCTGGCATCTCAGCTGTATTATAGTTCAAGAGTCTTCACTATGGGGTCCGTGGTGGCATAGCAGCTGGTCCACCAATTATTGCTTCATTTGAAAATCATTTTTGTGAAAAATGAAAGTCGGGGGGGGGGTATTGAACTTCAACTATAACTAGTTTTAGTCAATGTTTCATTGGTTCTCTTACTTCAAAAACATATATTACGTTACCATTTAAACCACTGGTCTCAAACTCAATACCTGGAGGGCCAAAGTTCTCCACAGTTTAGCTCCAACCCTAATCAAACACACTTAATCCAACTAATCAAGGTCTTCAGTATCACTAGAAACTTCCAAGAAGTTTGGGACTGGTTGGAGCTGAACTCTGCAGAGCTGTGCCCCTCCAGGAATTGAGTTTAAGACCACTGCTTTAAAAGTTTGTGGTCAGTTTTTTTTTTTTTGAATAAAATAAATTATTTGATTTAGCAAGTATGATGGCAAGATAGAAAAGTGACACTAAAGACATTTACAAAACATTTCAAATAGCGTAAACAATGCTCTTTTGAACTTTCTATTCGTCAAAGACTATTGAAAAGAAATATCATAATCTCCATAAAAAATATTAAGCAGGACAACCTTTTTTTTCAACATTAATAATAGTAAATGTTTCTTGAATAGCAAATTAGCATATTAGAATGATTTCTGAAGGATCATGTGCCACAGAAGACTGGAGAAATACTGTAGCTGCTGAAAATTTAGCTTCACCATCACAGGACTACATTACTTTGTAAAATATAGAAAACAGTTCTTTTATATAGTAATAATATTTTACAATATTACTGTTTTTACAGTACATTTGATTATATTTTGATTATATTATATTATTATATTATGAATTTGCAGTGTAAGTATCATAATAAAATATTTGGACACTTTATTTTAAGGTCCAGTTCTCGCAATCAACAAACCATTAACTATGACTTTTGCCTCAATAAACTCCTAATTTGCTGCTTATTAATAGTTAGCAAGGTAGTTGTTAAGTTTAGGCTAGGTGGGTATCTTGGTGGGTAGGATTAGGGATGTAGAATATGATCATGCAGAATATGTGCTTTATAAGTACTAATAAACAGCCAATATGTTAATAATAAGCATGCTAATAAGCAACTAATAATGAGAATTGGTCCCTAAACTCAAATTACCAAATATTTATATACTGTACATTATTTCTGGAGGCCAGATTTTAAACGCAAGACAGCTTTGTATAATATATAGCAGAGGTCTCTGCTCACAAGAGGTCCTTGGCTTGAGAGAAGTTAAGGACCTATGCACTAATTAATTTTAGCTTTTTGTCTTCAATCAACATATGGCTGTCACTACAACGATTGGAAGGCACTCTCAAAAACATGTCTTGATTAAAATCTTTTCCCTTGCATCGAGTGACATGGATAATTGATCACCACCTAATGCATCTTTTTTCTTCATTATTTACCTCAGGAGAAAAAAGTCTGGAGGGGGGAGATGCGGTGTCTGTCTCCACACGTCATTCCACTGGCAGCTTGTTGCTTTCAGATACAAGATGCAATTGGATTAACAGCTGGAGTGTTGAGACTGTAGCAATGCAGAATTGGTTTATCCACACACAGGATTTAATTTGTATCGTTACATATATTGTACCTTTGTTGTACCCAAATATGATGATCTTCTTGCCCTACTTACTAAAATAGAAAGGCAGCAGAGTAAGCAAGTAAGTAAATCAAATAAATAAATTGTAAGATGAATTAGAGAATGGTTAGAGAATGAAATTATAATATTATTAAAAAATAATCATCTCGATCTTGAACATATTTAAGTAGTTTATTTAATAGCCTTATTTTTTCTTGTGATTTTTTGTTTTTGTTTGTTTTTTTCCCCACAAACCCAGCATCCATCCATCCATCATAACACTTTGTATTACATTGCTTGCAAGGTCCTAGAAAAAAAAAAAAACTATATAGTAAAGTTATAATTTTAGTTATAATTATTTTGTCACCTACGGACAGCTAAGTCCACAAAAAGACTGCACTGCCAAATCCTGTGAAAATTCAAGATCCTATTTCTCCACCATTTTCTGCTCTAGAGAGAAACAATCTGTTTTACTTTCGCCTGGCTTTACTTTAGAAAAGTCCTTGCTTCAAGCATTGTGTTCTTTTGAATTTGTGTTATGGCACAGGTAAGCTGAAGGGAGACACTAGCTGCACCTGACATCCTGATCCCCATTAGCCCATTGAATGCCAAGTGCCATTTCAGAGATGCGATTAGACTTTAAGGACGAAGGACAAAAAAAGGTCTGCAGGGAGAAAAAGGGAAACTCTCCAGCATTTGTTTGACATGTGCTTCTCATCGCAGATTTATTGGGTGAAAAAGCAAGGTTGATTGGATTTCTAGATTGGCTAGGCAGAGATTAAACGAAGACTTGTGTTAGCAGATGACTTTACCCCTATTACCCAGCCTGTCGACACTGTAATGAATTCATAACACACTGCAAATCAGATGTTTATTACCTGGAGAGACTTGAGAAACGACAGATCTTCACAACATGAGAGTCTCCTGCCTCAATGTTTTGAATGCTGTGTATAAGGCTGGAGAAACCTTAAAAATATCACATTATGCTGTTGGCTATGGGAAGTTTATGTATATAGATATCTTTAGGGAATTGCAAATGCTGCTCAGTGAAAATGTTGTCCATAGTATCTGGTCTAGAATAATTTTCCGTTTACTAGTGAAAAGGGACAAGCTGACTTCATGCAACTTCCTCTTGGCTCCAGATGGCATGAAATCTAATTTGAATGTGGTTTTTAAAAGAAATGCTAATGTTACTGAACTGCACTGGTTTACTCTTACTTTAGATCGAATGTGCGTACAAATGAAAACCAGTCAGGATATTTATATTGAAGACAGTGATGAGACGGTGATGAGACAGTGAGGCAGTATGTGATTAAATAAGTCATATTTTGAATAAGGTGAATATTGTGATTAAAAATAGCACAGATCACTCACCTCTATAATTGGTTTGATCTTATTTGTGGATCACAGTGAATCTTCTCATTTGTCATCTGAGTCTTTGATCCAGTGTATTTGACTGCACACCTTTGAAATGACTGCATGCCTTTGAATCTCCCCTGAAGACATGAGAAGAGCTTTCTAAGCCAGGGCGTCTGTTTTTTTTTTTTTTTAGACCATGTACCCCTTTCATACAACAGTTAGTGAACCAGCTATTTTTGTATTTGATTATTTTTAAATAACACTTTCATATTTTTTATTGTTGGTGTGATAAAATAGTTGGCTTGTAAGCCTCTGATTTGGACTGCTGAACTATTTCTATGTTTTTAATTGGATGGCACTCATGCTGATAGGCCGGTTAAAGCCAATAATAAAGCAGACAACAGATCTTCTTCTCTCTTAAACTTAACTATAAACTTGAATTTGGCTCACCCACTTATTACATGCTCTGCTGCTGGTAGTTCATCACCAAAAGAGTCCAAGCAGAACTTGCAAGTCTGTCCTATATTTATACTTAAAGTGAATTATTGTAGTTGCTGATTTGGCTTTGTACTATTTTTGGTGACAGTTCTTAAATAAAAACATTTTTTGGCAGACTATTTTAGATAGAACACCAAGAGTCTCCAAAGCCCATTGAGAATTGCTGTATTTGAATGTCTCTTATGCTCACCAAGGCTGCATTTATTTGATCTTAAATACCATAAAACAGCAATGTTCTTAAATATGTTTATAATTTAAAATACATCTTTTCTGTTTTCATCTAAAAAGGCATGTACACTGAAATAATGTTATTCCTTATTATAATTATAACACAATTAATAAAAACATAACCCTGCTAATAGCACCGATGTAGCTCCAAATCAAACATGTTTACTCAATGTGATTTCATTAGAAAGATTAGAGTGATGAATTTGCAATGGCTCCAAGCATCCCTGTTGCTTTGCTTAATTATTTATTATTTAGAAAATGGCTTTCATTCAAACTGATTTAGAGTGTGCTAATTGCAGAGACAGTCCCCCTGGAGCATGCTGGGGTTAAGTGGAGGAGCAAGATTATGATTTCTGTAACATCGGTTTCTGAGCAAAGAAGAAACTATATCTGAAACTATATTACGCCTTCAACCAGTAGGCAAGCTGATGCTATTATCATGTTTGTTTTAATTCACTCAAGAAGAAATCTTTGATATTACTGTGCAGTGATGAACCCCCAGCAGTGCGTGTGCTTCAGACCTGTTGGAATCAACCAATTACAATCAATACTTAAGAAAATGAGAAGCTGTTCTCTACCCTGCTGTTACTTAATTCAGTAAAAATTAGCTTATTGATTGTTTCCATTTTGCAGTTAAATGACTAGGGCTTTTTTTCATCTTCTCATGTGATTTGTGCAGGAGAAACCTTTACATCCATTTAAAGACAGCAAGTGAACCCTGTTTTTTTATCCTTTCTTTTTTTTTAATCTTTGCTGGCCTTTGTTTTATTCAATAGTTTCTGTAGCAAATCTTGTTTTTTTATTTTATTATTTTTTTGAATTCACAGAAAATTGCCTCCGCTTATCAGGTCCGCATTATAAAATCCACACTTAGATGTTAGACACAAAAAAGCCCAGATAATTGTGTCTAAGTGCTAAACTGAGCATATTAAGCCAAAATACTCTTAAAAAGCCTCATTAACGGTTAAAGTACATAAAAGTACATTAAAGGTTTAGACAGCTTTTTTTGTAAATGCAGTAAGAAGCTGATAACAGTCTTCTGCTGCGTAATTGTATTAATGTAGCTTTTACTGAAGCCATTAGGCTGACTTTTTCTTCACCACAGATGCGCTACTGTCAACCCGAGCATGATTCAAACAGTCGGAATTTATGTAAATGTCAAGGTTTTGTTTGTTTCCTTGTCCCCTTGAATTTTAAGAAGATGCTTTTCTCATCATTCAGAGGACTTAGAGCCAGAACGAGCCTGTTTGAGCCAATTTAGTGCATAATAGTATAGCTACCCAGGCCAGCTCCTTAATGAAATCCAGAAGACATGTGTTGTACATGCACTGAGACCATATCTATCATACCTCCTCAGATGTTCGCCATGCTTGGATTGCTGTTGTCATATGTAGAGCTGTCATAATAATGTTCTTTATTCCAGTTGATGATAATATCCGTTCCTACTGATGAATTCTGGGGACTTGTGATTGAGCAGAGCAGACGACTAGATCCAGCTCATTGTTCACTTTACACAAAAAGACACCGGGGAGAGGGAACCCAGTCAGGCATAAAAGTCATTTGAGAGAGAAATGCAGCTTGTCAAATACTTCACACAATTACCCAAGGAACAAGTACTGGGACAGGACACGCTCGATCTTCCTACCTCATTTCTTAAGCCACTTTCACATTCCATGCCATTCGCTGCATGACTTTACACAAGTTTTTCAGGGAGTCCTTTATATGGGTCATACGATCAGGGATGGATTAAAAAATGTTAGTAAAAAGTGCCATATCCATTACTGGCAAGTTCCATGGCATTATATGAATCAGAGAAAACCTTTAGTGCTGGTTCTTGTGTCAGTTCTGTGAATCTCTCTTAAAACCAGCTTAAAACCAGCCAACAATCTTATTTCCACTGACTTGAGAGCTGTGCATTACTGCATAACTTGCCCATAATTAAACATGATGCTTGATGGTCTTTGTTTACAAGTAATGTACACTGTAAAAAAAAAAATAATAATAATAATTGTCATTTACGGTAAAATATTGGCAGCTGTGGTTGCCATAACTTTACAGTTAATTATATGGTAACATCATCACAACTTAAATTCACAGTAAAAAGTAAAAAAAAAAAAACTTATTTAACTGATATAATGTTAATATACCAACCTTCTGAGGTATTAATATCTGTTTTGTAACATTGTAATACACTGATAACCACCAAAAATAGATAGTGCTGAGAAAGTCACATGATCAGGGCCATCCTTTGGGTGTAAACAATAGCCTAAACATTAATTTAACAGCATTAGATGTAAGCTAAAACCTTAATGTACACAACTGATAAGAAAAACTAAGAAGAAACATACAGGGAATTATGGAAATGTCAATTAACGTTTTTTCACTGTAAATAATGGGTCTTTTTCATTTCCAAAACCATTTACCCTGAAATTAGGTTAAATGTAATTACAGTTATTCACTGTATATAGTATGGAAACTTACTGTTAACTAATTAACAGGTTTTTACTGTAGCATTGTTACAGTATTTTACTGTTAAAATCACAATATTTTTTTTCAGTGTACATGGAACATCATTCAAGTAATTTATAATTTTTATAATAATTTAATATTAAAAACATTTTTAATAATAATAATTATCATCATTATTATTATTAATATCATTATTATAATACTCAAAGTACTTTGGATGAGAAAATATGTTTGCAGTTTAGAATTTTGTTGATGTAGTTTTGAACACCTCAGCTATTCCTTTTTTTTTTCTTTTTTTTTCATTCCCCCATAAAACCGCATTTTCTGTAGAGAATGGCTCGTATTCCACAGAATATCTTCAGCATATCAATTCCTCAATCTGTTAACCTGAAGATGTCAACACCTACTGTTAAAAAAGCAAAAAGAACACCTATCCCCTATGCAGTTAGCATGTCAACCTTTCCAGGTTAATTCCACATCCAAATATATATTTAGTATTTTTTTTTTTTCCTGAAATAGTGCTTTTAGACTGAGTTTGAGAAGGCATGCATATGCATGAAGGCTGAGTGTCATATTGAACGTCTTGAGTTTGAGAGATGGGACGGGGGCTCCAGAGAGATTTAAAGAGGAAAGGTCAAATGCACACGAGACACTCCAATTTTATCCCAAACGCGTTTTCTTTCTCCTGTCGATAGGGCCTCATCTGTAATGACAATGTGTTTTAATAACTCAATATGTTAATAACTTCTCACTGGAAAGATCTGAGAGAGTCTTTCAGGTTGTATGAAGAATAGCAATGTCATCTTTCTTGAGGCGCTCTCCATCTCTGGAGAACGTTCATCAGGAGGCCAGGTAGCACAAGAATGCCTTCTGATAGCTCCTCTGTTCTTTGCCCAAGCTTCCCCTGTGAACCCTGTCCAACTCAATCTTCCAGTACTGTTTTTCCGTGGAGAGCAGATCAGTAGCTGTGTGAAGTGCTGACGGCTTGGCTGGATGTTTGGTCAACCTCTCTGTGCTTCCTTTCCATGGCACTGCACACCCCAGCCTTGGTTAAAAGTGGATGGTGGAGGAAGAGAAGAAACTTCAAAGTGAACTTGGAAATCTGAAACCGACAAGACGGAACAGTTAAAGAAAGTTAACCTAGAAAGTTAAACCAAGACTTGGGTAGCCCGTATGACTCATACTCAAGGTTTATGCAGTCATATGATAGCTTTATTTCAAATCATAATTCACAGGTCATCTAGCCATTATATGCCAGAGAAAGGATTTAGGAGATTTTGAATGGTTAGATTGACTTAAATTGATGTGGGTATTAAACTAGTAATAGAACAAACTGACATAAACAGTTACTGTAATGTACATAACATAATTATCATAACACAATTGGCATGACAACAATCAATAAGCAAGAGCACCGACCAATTCGTTTCAAATGTGATTATGTAGTTTTCTGTTGTTCGCCTGGAATCTAGCATTTGGTCTATAGCCAGTGAACCACTTCTATCCTTTTTAGAGTAAACTATAGAGATGCTCAATGGATCACTACTTTATTGGATATTTTACAGCCAAGGAATTTGTAATTTATAGTATTAATATTTAATATATTTAATGAATTATTATTACTTAATCTTAGCAAATATTATTAACAATGTAAAATTATCATATTTAGCAGTTTAATCTATAAAATAATTCATAATTATTTATAGTAGTTGTTATTATTATTTAATGTTTTTATTGTGAATTATTATTATTATTATTATTTTACCTAATCTTAGAAATTAGTAGTAGTGCTAAAATGAGTACATTTATCAAATTTTATTTAGTAATTAATCATTTTATTGCGGTCAGTCAATATTGAATATTTGTATGTTTAACTGTATATTTAATTTTTATATTTTTATTATCTAACACCGACTTAAAGTTAATCTTTAGAAACACTAATGATTTAATAACATTGTTAAATATATTCTTTTTACAATCTCAAAAGGAATATTAATGTTTCATACTGTGCATTATAATACTGTAATGCCTAAATTCACTTGTAGTATTTAAAATGGTTCATTTTAGTGAATTATTATTATTAGTAGTAGTAGTATTTAAAAAAAAATATTAAAAAATTTATTAGCTATTTTTTTTATTATTTTTTATTATAGACAACATGAAAATAATTGATTGCTTATTTGTATCGGCCACAATTTTAATATTGATGCATTCCTTGTATGCAAGTCTACAAATTTCTCATTCATTTATCCTCTGTAATCAATTTTCTGAGGCCATCTCTTTCAAAATTGTGATTTGTTTTGCCTTTGCCTCCACCCTGCACCAAACAAACATGTGCAGTCATCACTTTCTGCCTTTCATTAATCATGGGGTTGTGTTGCTCAGCGCTGCTGGATGACCCCATGGCCCCGGCAGGCTCTTTGTGGCCCCTACTGTAATATTTCTAATTAAGCTTGTCCTGCTGTATTAGGCTGCTTTGCATTTAACTCAGCTCAAGAGCAGGAGCTCCAGGAGCTGGCCAGACTTTTCTCCCCTCACCTTGGAAAACTGAATAGAGGCCGTCACGTTCATGCTGCAGCTGGGTTTTCTGCGTGTCGTCTCTAGGGAAGACCAGGAGAAAGACTAAAGACAGCCTTCTTTCAGAGAAACAACTCCTGTGTCAAATTCAGTGCTGTTATGAATTACCGCTGTTTATTGTCTAACAGTGCAGTGTGGAAGATTAGGTTTTAAAAAGCAATCATTAGCACTTAAATCGGTTTTGCTCACATTGAAGCTGACATTTGCAGTTACATAATTATGTTGTTGTACTTATCTATCTATCTATCTATCTATCTATCTATCTATCTATCTATCTAT
>JAFVLL020044696.1:0-22655 GCA_021397915.2 Tor tambroides | reverse complement strand
AGTCTCGGATTATGTTTGTACTTTGGATTTCACGTTTGTAAATAAACTGCACTTGGGTTCATCACTACGCTCGCCTTCAGTGGACTATCATTACACTGTGATTGCACAGCTGAATTTTCATAAGCTATTACTAAAGTTTTCAGTGTCACATGATTTTATTATTATTATTTTTTTTTTTTTAAATAAAAGATAACATTGCAACAAAACAACCAACATAATTTAGAAAAAAAAAAAAAAAGGGATTCATACGTCACTGGTCAAGTTATAATTCTCTAAAAAGAACTGCATCCTATGAGTAATTTGCTTGGAAAAAGGACTGGTTGTGGTGTGTACTACTGATTTGCTGCAAAAAAAGGCTCAAAAGAGTCATGTATGGGTATGTTAGTAAGCCATTCTGTCTGCACATTGTCATGAGAATACATAAATGTTTTTTTTTTTTTTCTTAATGGAACCATTTCTGAATAAGAAATGATACTTGGTTCCAGTCTCATTTATAAGTGGACACGCCCTAGTTGTGCTATGAAATTCATTATATAGACATTGTCTTATTAAAAGGAGAGGACTACACTGCAGGGAGATGCAAAGTGCGACCCATGGGACAAAATCTGCCCCACCGCATGGTTATCAGTGTCAGTTTACTACAATCCAGACATTTTCAGAAAATTCACTTGTGCACTGCGACTGAATGATGCAACACAACAAATCAGAACTCTCCCGTTATAATGAACGAACTTGTCTGCACTTCTAGAGAATTTGACGATTGTAATGTGTCTACACTGCAAACAAGAGGACAGTGTCAAAAGTTGATGCGTGTACCCATTATTACAAATGAAGCCGACTATACTCCAAGTGCTTGTGATGGAAGTTTGAAAACTTACTCACCCTCAGGCCATCCAAGATTTAGATGAGTTTGTTTCTTTACATCAACAGATTTGGAGAAATGAAGCAGTACATCACTTGCTCACTAATGGATCCTCTGCAGTGAATGGGTGCCGTCAGAATGAGAGTTCATCAGTTAATGTTTTGTGAAGTGAAAGGCATTTCTGGATTATTGATTGTTTATTGTTGAATGTTTTTTTATCAGCTGTTTGGACTCTCATTCTGACGGCACCCATTCACTGCAGAGGATTCATTGGTGAGCAAGTGATGTAATGTTAAATTTCACCAAATCTGTTCTAATTAAGAAACAAACTCAACTATACCTTGGATGGCCTGAGGGTGAGGTGATAAGAATAACATTCTGTGACTGTTGAAAACAAATGAAAAACCAAGTAACATTACAATGACCAGGTCATATTGAATCACTGGCCCTTGCATTTTCTAAAAGTGGCCCCTGAGCCATGTAATTTGAATATCCCTGCTATACTATGCAACACAGTCCATCATTGCAGAATCTTCTAAAATCTTTCTTTATCAGAGCTAGCGTTGTGCTAGCGCACTTTATCTTTAACTACCCTCATTATCTTTCTTCAAAGCACAAGTTTAATCGGCTAGGAAGAGAACTTAAATTTATTTTCCTTTTATGACTAATTAAACTCAGGATGTGATATTCCGTTTGAATCTGCTCCTTGTAACCTTATTAGCCACAAAACTAAATTTGTTTGCTAGAGTGACTCAGGAGCACAAACTTTACACTGACTTGCAAGACCTGTTAGCAACAGGCCAGGAAGGTTAACAGCTTACATGTCTAAGTCCAAGAGAGCCTGCTCTTGGTCCATTAGGCATTAGCATTGCTACTCTTTCGCTACATTAAGACTGCAGCAGAATATAGCTGGCAGCCCTGTTTAGAGCGCTATACGGCTATGTACATGATGAATGTGAATGCTAATGGACAGCTTCTTCGTGATACCCCTCGTGAATAAGACATACACTTTAGCATAAAGAAAATCTTAAGAGTACTGTATTTTCTGCAAATCACACCTGACAATAACTTGCACAGAGTCAGAGCATCGTTGAAAGAAAAAAGTCATTTTTCTTTTCATTTTAATCAGATATAATGTAAAATAATGTTAAATAAAACCATATGTTTACATAAACAGCATTAACATATATTTATAGTGGAATCACAATATAAGTACAAAACACATTATAGAGCCATTATTTCATTATCAACAGTATTTACAGTATAATAAACACCAAGTTGTGTTAATTTTTTCAGATGTTATCAGATTGCAAAAATTAGGCAAAACACTGGGCAGAAAATGTATTTAACTGAGAAGCTCTGATTTGGGAATTTGGACTTTTGGTATCTAGCAACCGCACACAGGAAATCTTGCGTAGTAGAGGCATCTACAGCAGTCCACAATAATATTTTGTTTCCTTTTTTGATGAAAATAAAGAGATTTTGGTAAAGTTTTTGTGTTTAAAAAACATCTTAGTCTCATCTTAGTCTCGTTACTAACAGTAAGTAACTCTGCAACTACATGTCAACTAGCAGTCATTAGAGTATTAGTAGACTCTCTGCTTAATATCTTCAAATGCTTTATTTTGATAGGTCCACAACATACAACATACTGACTATGAGGAACTTTGCAAGTATATGTCAACTTATTCTACTAACCCTAAACCTAACCTACCAGTCTACTCTGATAGTTAGTACATATGTAGTTGCAAATTAATGAGAATTAGTTGACATGTAGTTGCAAAGTTACTTATAGTTAGTGGCATGTCTAAGGTGGACTATATAACCAAAAAAGGGACTTGCATTCTAGTAAGATGTGGTGCTTATGGAAATAATATACTTTAAAATAATATATATTGAATGTTTTCGGGAATTTAATTGCATGTTAACTGCAATTGAATTAAAATGTATTAAAGTATAATTTAAATTCACATTTAAAGCAATTAGCTGAAATTGAGTGGGTTTTTTTTGACCCACTTAAGTAGGATCTTAAATCTTTATGTAATTATACATTTTATGCAATTGTGTAATTTCATAATTACTTATATTGTCTTTGAAATATGGTTGAAATGTATTGCTGAACGTACTGGAAAACTGAAATATACTTTAATGCCATTTTTTACTGAAAACTGTAGGTCTATGTCATTTATTCACATATATTTGTAATTACACATCTGGGTAACACTTTAGAACAGGGAACACTTATTCACTATTAACTAAGACTTTTCTCTCAATAAACTCCTAATTTGCTGCTTATTAATAGTTAGTAAGGTAGTTGTTAAGTTTAGGTATTGGGTAGGATTAGGGATGAAGAATAAGGTCATGTAGAATAAGGCATTAATATGTGCTTAATTAGTACTAATAAATGGCTAATATTCTAGTAATATGCATGCTAATAAGCAACTAGTTAAGAGACCCTAAAATAAAGTGTTACCCACATTTGTAATATTGAGTAACACACTACATTTCTCTAGTATTTTAGTCAAAAATCTAAATGTGTATGTTGGTAACATATGACAGAATATTATTAAAACAATGATTTAAAAAGTACTTTAAAAGTAAAACTATTAATATGACTATGACTTTTAAAAGTGTACTTAAAGTGTGTTAAGAAAGTTATAAAAGTGTACTCTTAAGTACACTTCAGTGGACTTTTATTCCCTTAATTTTATGTTATCTGTAAATTGAGATTATTTTAAAATATACATTAAGACTTAAAGTACACTACAAATGCGCATTCCGTATAATTAAGCACACTACTTTTTCACAAAGGATATTCAAGAGTCACACCTGTTAGCAAACACTCCCAAACATTTACTTTGTGAATGTAGCCTTACCATTCCCCAGCCCTTGTATTGCTTTAGCGTTAGTATTCTCCACACAAGTGTTTCTTAGCAGTCAGCAGCATTTACAGCCATTGACCGGGCCGCACCATTTGATCAGTGGTTAACGACACTTAACGCAATCGCTTCAAGACAAATCCAGTGCTGTTTAGAGCAGAACAGATGTTTTGGCAAAGCGATATCACGGTTTAATTAGCCATTGATACTAAGTGCATTAGCGGTGAGAAACGTCACAGCTTGAGATACGGCTGTCCCACTGCACGTGCTAACGCTAATAGGGACTGGGACTGACGGTGTGGTGATAGTGAAGACGATCAATGGGTCTTCCAAACGGCTGAATGGAAAATGTCGACACTGAGGAGTGTTTTTGTTGGGAACTGCTTAAGGAGCTGTTTTATGGCTGCTAACATCTGGAACTCGGGCAGATGTGCGTGTGACAAACAGGAGGACGCCTTAATAGGTCTCTCTAGGTGAAAGTCATTACTGCCCATTACACAGTCGACTGAGAACGATATCCACGGTGTTCTGATGAGCTTAATAACTTAATTAAATGCTCTGATTGATAATACAAGCATTTATTGTCATCAAGCTGTGATTATAAGAGCAGAATGTAAGATTAGTTATGTAATTTGCAGCCCCCCCTTACCTCCCCTTACTCACCAGCAATTATTCAAAATCATTCATTAAGCTTGAGCGTTATGCATAAGTTATAAAACAAGGATTAGTGTTTGAAAGTGTTGTACTTGTACATGAAGTCATTCAAAGTCACACAAGGTAAGCTTTTAGTAAAAGCCACTTTCCTTATAAGGAATAATTATGCAAACAAAGCCCAGCAGTGTACATAGGCCTGTGTGATTTGGCCAAAAAAAGGGTAATATTTCAAACTGGTGTTGCTTGATTGAAGGATAAAACATCAAAAAGGCATGCAAAAAATAAATAAATTAATTAATTAAAGAGCAGCTCTCGTACTGTAAAGGTTTTTTCAGCTAATTATATTTTACCCATGCTCCAATTCCAAAAGTTATCTTTAAGGGACTTCACACTTGAGTCCTCTTTTAAAGGACCAATCTGTCCCAAAAGTAATCAGACCCCAGATCACTTTTCAATCACACTGTTATATTTAGTAACAGACTTTTAGTAAATGTATACTATCAAACAAACAAACAAATAAATAAAGCAACAACATTACTGAAAATGTTTAAATAACAGTACATTATATAATAGCAAAATAATTATTATTATCCTAATAATAATAATCATCATACTACTACTACTACTACTAACAACAACACTAATAATGATATAAAACATTTTTAGTTATTATTATTATTAAAACCCTTTCATTATATATATCCTAAAAATCGTACAAGGTCATATAGCAATACTGATTAACTGTGCAGCCCTAACTGTGCTTATTTCCAGCCGGTCTCACACAAGGCAACATGATTGGCGCTCATCCACCAGTGGTGGTTCAGCCACCTGGCCTCCGCCAGCTCCAAAACTACCTCATCAAGCTTGCTGTAGCCCCAGCTGAGGCAGCGTTTAACCTTAAAGACACTTGTATCTGTTCCTCCAGTGCCACCCTCTACTCTCACACCTCGACCCACCTGCCTCGGCTATCCGAAATGTCAGGTCATGGGCCACTGACTGCCTGCGAGCTCCCCGGTCTCAAACGACACTCACACACCGCCCTTCACAACCGCCTGATGGTCCACTGACCGTAGCGCTGGTAAAAATGACCTTTCAAAGCTGGTCTGAGACTCGATTTTTTTTTTTTAATAGCGCCAATGATCTGAGATTTTCTGAGAATTGCTTGATCAGTGCAGGAGGGCAATTCTCACCGCAACCTCCTGAAGTGGTTGTTTTTTGAGTTTCATCTGCCCTAAGGCTGGTAACTGTAGCTGATGTAAAGGGCTACATCCTATTAAATGACACCCGAAATGAATTTCCAGTTAGAGGTTATTGTTGCGTGTAACGGGCCCCAAGCTGCCAAGCTTTAAAGGCGTTTAACAGGGTTTAACGGTTCTCTGTGTTGACAAAAGAAAGCAGCATATCGGAATTGTATTAAAGATGATACATCAGACTCTTCATACGGTCGTAAACATTCACAGAAGATTCGGAAGTCATAAAAAAAGGACATAAAACATGGCCGGAGCTCATAATCCTAAGCTTTTTGCAGTAAGGAGCATCAAACATGCAACTTTATATTTGCACTCCAAACAGATAATGCTTTTAATTAAAAATGCACATTTCAAGAATATAATTAAAGGATGTTTGTCACGAGGATGAATGGTGCAGTAAAATGTTTACAATGAAGAAAAGAAATGGAATTGAAAGTGGTAAATGCCTAAGGGGTACAGCTGATGCATGCTGGGAATGACGAAGGGACTTTGGGAGGCTGGATGCAACAATTAAAAAAAAACAAAATTAAAAAAAAAAAAAAAACGTATTTGCAGGCAAAAACCTCCTGAGTAATCAGTGCAAAGTGACATAAACAGACAGATAAAAAGAACACTTCCTTTGAAAAGGATAATCAAAACATATTGAGCAAAATGAATGTACACAAATTTATATTTTGTGTAAAGACAATGAAGCTTACTTTAGGACCAATAAGATCCTTCTCCTATTATTATTATTATTATTATTATTATTATTATTATTATTACTACAACAACAACATTCTCATTAGTATGAAGTAAAAAATGTCAATAATATAATGCCACAATGTATTAAAAAACAACAAGGGTAGGTAGATAGATAGATAGATAGATAGATAGATAGATAGATAGATAGATAGATAGATTAGATAAACAGCAATATAGCTTATAGAAAATTAAGCTTATTTTGCAACCAGTAAGATCCTCTCCCCATTTGTTTTACCATAATGTAAAAACTAGTGCTAGACAATGCTTAAAATTTTTAATCACGATTAATCGCATGATTTTTCTCATTGTTATGCACAAAATTCAATAATGAATTCAAAAGTAGTGTATTGTGCACTTTTTTCATTTAAAAGTACTGATATATGAACAAAAGTGCAATAATATTTGGTTTGCAAACACTTTAAACAAAGAAGATGCTTTTTTACATCAGCATTCCTTTTACATAGTAGCAGTTAAAAATATTTCTTGTAAATCTCAACTTAAGCATTAATATAATCAAATTAAATATAAAACCAAAGCTATTTGCCACTGCCAGGGCATTAACGTCAACAGAGTGCGGCGCGGGATAACACTTGATGGGTGAGTGCGGGTGCGGGCGGGTATAGAGACTCGTGTGTGCGGGATGCAGGAGAATAAGGGTGTACACACACTAGGCAATCTTAACCGTGCCGGAGATGTACCATGATGACACTCATCCCAAGCCAGTACTGATCAACATCCCACCTCTCCTGTGACCCATGGTTTGTCTGTATGTCTATTCAGAGCCAGTGAGCAACCGACTTTCAAAATAATGATAATAATAATAAAACTGCAATAATGCGCAATGAAATATTTGTCGGCGTTAATTAGTGCGTTAACGCGATAACGCGTTGACTTGCCCAGCCCAAGTAAAAACATTAAATTATATAAGCATTTTTACAATAATGAGAATAATTGTTCATAAACTAAAGCAAAATAATGTCATAATGTAAAATAAATTCTTATTTAACAATTAGCTTTATTTTCTTAACAAAAAATAAAACCATTAAGGGCCCGATATACTTAAAACGAAGTTCGTTTTCGTTCTTCGTTTGGGAGCAAAAAGAAGTTCGAAAAAGCTGAGCGACGGTATACTGTTTTCGAACATTCCGATGCCCCTGCGCTGCTGGAGGCGGGGTGTAGATTAATGTACACGTGTCGCGACGCTCGTGCGTATGCCCTAAATCAGGGGTGCCCAAACTCGGTCCTGGAGGGCCGGTGTCCTGCAGAGTTTAGCTCCAGCTTGCCTCAACACACCTGCCAGGAAGTTTCTAGTATGCTTGGTAAGAGCTTGATTAGCTGGTTCAGGTGTGTCTAATTGGGGTTGGATCTAAACTCTGCAGGACGACTCTCAGGACCTTTACCTAAATACAACAACGATGCAATGATCGTGTATCTAGGTCTTTTATTAAACTGGATAAATTATTACACGTTTTTATATTTTATGTGTTGTCATAACTTGATAAAAACAAAGCTTTACTATTGTATGTTATTTTCGCATTTAATTTATTGTATACCTTTTAAATTTGCTTATTGAAAGAACAATAGCAGCAGCAGTAGGGTGTAACATTTATTTGAAACATGTATTTGGTACTTGCTACCTTATATCTTTACCCTTTCATTTCATTCTTTTCATGGCTTTGGAAAACTTGCATCTGATGTTTCTCTATGTCGCTTTTTGCATAACTCCGGGTCGTCGACACCAAGCTTCGTTGCGATTTCTTTCTAGGAATTAAATGTTTTCTCTGAACCTTTAAAGTCTCCCCACGAGCGATTGTACAGGTGCGGATATATTTGTGGCAGTTCAGTTATTCGACACAGTGTATTTATGTTGTTAATGACTTGGAGATGTTGTTCCCCTGCCTGACCTCTGTTGAATGTGCAACGAACCGGGGGGAAAAAAAAAATTGTGCGTCAAAGAGGGCGGAGTTTCCGAACCCACCCACCGATTGTGTAATCACCACGGACCAATGGTAGCTCAAAGATGTTTAGGAGCCAAAACGAATTCCCCTGAAAGTTCACTTTGGTGAGCTGTATCGAACTGCCAAAACGAACTCAAAACGAACTTCGTTTCGGCCTGATTTTGTTCGAAATGACGTCATATCAGTTCGGTCTTCGATTTTGTTTGAAGTATATCAGGGCCTTTAAGATCCACATTCACATTAATAAAAATAATAAAAAATCCCTTCATTCTCATTAAAGTGATTAAAAAATGTTATTATATAGTACTTAAATGCCTAAGTATTTATACATCATGATTGTGTTTATTGAAACTACATTTATGCAGAAAAAAATACTGTAATACAATAATGTGAATCTAATGAGAATCATTATTCAGAAGAACTAAAAAAAATCAGTAAAACCTCTGGAGTCTAGACACACCAAATTAATGAGGAAAATTGTGCTTAATTAAAAAAAAAAAAAAAGGTCAATGCAAAAGAGGTTCTAATTAGTTAAAAAAAGCTTCATTTTTTAACAAAAACATTGTAACATTTCGTTTCGTTTTTAACAGAAACATTAAAACATTTCGTTTAAAGACTGAAATATGCTTTTTTTTTCCCTCAAGAGTTTCAGAATTGCATTCAGGCTTCTGTGATAAACATAGATCATGTAATACTCTCCTGTTTGTATCTGTAACCCTATTGGAAAACAATTTGTTATTACAGTGTCTGTGCCCATGATTACAGTATCACTGTATTACCCGGCTAATAGACCGATTTGTGGGGCAGAACCTTGTGCAAATCACTCAGGGCCGTATTTTAGAGCGAGCCACTGAAGCCCTGTTCTGTATTTCCATAATGGCTCTTGTGGGTTGTGTGTGAGGTGACAGATTAAAGGCAAAGAGAGTCAGGGGTATAATATCGGGTAAAAGCAAGGCTGCCGAGTGTATTTTTGATGTGGAGCCCATTGTGGCAAGTGCTATTGTGTGAGGCTGTGAAAGTGTGTGTGTGTATGTGTTTGTGTGTGTGTGCTGTGGATGCAGAGCATGTGGGCATTAGGTTGTGTGTTTGATGTGAAGGTAAAAAGCCTGATTGTGTTTTCTCTGTCCCCGAGGAAGTGACAGGGCTATATTGTAATTCCACTCTCATTTCCTGCACCATGGCGACCGCAGCTCTGTCACTCAAGCGCATGAGAGAATGGCTATGCCAATCAATCAGGCCTCCATTACGCAGTACCTCCTTTTCAAACCTGCTCTTTTCTCCTGTGCCACTTTAGCATAACTAAATTTGAGCTCTTTGTCATTGGCGACCATGGATCGTGATTGGTGTAGTAATTGAAAACAACGAGATACAGAGAAGAGAAGATGCTGCGCTACTCAACGTACTGATCATAATTCGCATGCAGCATTTGCGGCCTATGAGGCGACCGCAACAGAAATCATCACAGGAACGTCATCTTAGCATGTTTAAGAAGAGCAGGACCAGGCGGTATGATGATATGTACCTTGCGATGGTTGAAATGTGGTTCTACATAACTATTTATATTGCAATTACAAATTTTTAACTCACAATCGCGACCTTATTTTTCATAATTACGACTTCACCTCTCACATTTGTGACTTTTTCGTAATTGCGACTTTTTGCTCGAAATTCTTTACAGAAGTGGTCACAAATGTGAGATATGAAGTTACATTTACGAAGAAAAAGTCGCAATTGTGAGTTCTTATCTAACAATGGTGACTCAATATCTCAGCATGCATTGTGACTCTCAACTGCAAATTTATACTGCAGAATTGTGACATTTCAGATTTGTGACTTTCTCGCAACTGACCCTTTGCAAAGTCAAGCCATGATGGTCTCACACTACACACGTTTTCACGTAGTGAAAAAAACATTGCGAAGCAAAGAGTAAACTGACAACGCACAAACAGGCAAGAGAGCAGATTATTTTAGGTATGAAACAAAGTATCAGCTTTCAAATTTTTGTCTTTTAAGAAATTCACTCAAGAAATACTGTTTTGTGGCTCTTTGATGCGTTGTGACAGATCACTGTAGCGCCTTAGTTCAAGTGGCACATGAATCGATCATCTGTTCCTCTTTACTAGTTACAGAATGAAATAAACATGAACGAACATCAGAAGGTATCTTGTTTCAATTGCGGAAAGATGTCAATACACAACATTTTTCAAGTTTAAGTCCACCAACATTAATCTACTGTCCTGTCTGGTTTGTTTGTTGGACACAAAGCTTGAAACGTACTGAAACTTCATGGTGCACATTCGGAACAATTCAACTGAACCATATATCACAGTTGCAAATGTTTACAGTATCTAACAATTGCAACCTTATTTTTAGCAACTGCGACTTCTTATATTACACATTTGTGTTTTTTTTGTAATCATGGCTTCTTAAAATTCTTTACAGAAGTGGTCACAAATGTGAGATACAAAGTTACAATTACGAGAATAAAGTCGAGTTGCAAATTCATAACTAACATTGGTGATGTTACATAATCATTGTGTTTCATAAATCATTGTGTTTTCATAAATACAAATCTCAGAATTGTGGAATATTTCACATTTGTGACTGTTTCTCATAATTGCAACTCCAGTTACCGTACTTGAACCTTCATATCGCACATTCATAACGACTGAAATGTTTCTTACAATTGCAACCTTTTTTCACAATTGTGACTTATGCTGCATTCACGTGCTATCGGAATTATCGTAAATATGAGTTTCCTAGTCGGAAATTGGCCTTATAAGGCCTCTCTAAGACCGTTCAGGTCCAATTTCCCACTAGGAAGCTTGTATTTACGATAATTCCGATAGCACGTGAATGCAGCATTAATCTCACATTTGTGACTATTTTTCACAATTGTGACTTTTTTTGGTCCCACATTATATTAGATGGCCTTAACTACCATGTACTTATATAAAAAATAAGACATATTATGTTTATATTGTATTGCAAAAAACTTTTGCTGCTGCTAGGTGGGATACGGGTAAGGTTAGGGACAGGTTTGTTGGTATGGGTAGGTTAAAGTGATGGGGATCGGTCAACATAGTAATTATAAATGTAATTACAGAAATGAATTACAGCTGTAATGGCATAAATACAATGTAAAAACATGTACATACACAATAAGTCCACCTAATATAAAGTGGGACCCTTTTTTAAATTGTGACTACAGAAGCAGTCAGAAATGTGCAATATTAAGTTACAATTATGAGGAAAAAATTGCGAGTTCACAGTTAAACATTGTTGACTTAAGTCTCACCACTGTGACTCTCACAACTGCAAATTTATATCTCAGAATTGTGACATTTTACAGTTGTGTTTCTTGCAATTTAAACTTTAGTTTTCATACTTGCAACTTCATAGCACACATTTGTGTCTATATTATCATACAACTGACTTAATTGCAAATCTCTAAATTGCTACTTATTTTACACTGGCAAAAAAATTCTTGCAATTATGTCTATTTCTCTCAGTGTGACTTTATACAATATGATGAATCTAAATGTAAAATATATTAAATTCTAATATAAAGCATTATAATGTATAAGTTTTTTTTTTTTTTTTTTAAATTTAAAAAGCTGTCTGTAAAGCTGCACAGCACACAGTCTACTCTCCTTTTTAATATAAAAGCCTTACTATGAAAAAAATGTATAATTTTATAAGTATACTACATGTTTTATGGCCCCTGAGCTTTCCGAAGCTGGAACAGAGTAGAGGAATATAGAAAATTATTAGCTTGCATAACCTTATCTTCCATCTAACCATCAGAATGTGAAAAAAAATGATATGCCCCATCTATGCATTCAGATTTTGAGATGGTGACAGGACATTTGGTCTGCAAGTGTCTACTAGAGAAATAAATTTATATGAAAGCATGACAGCCCTATAAATTGCACCTCCAACTCTTCAGTCATACAAATCTGGCAGATATGCACAACTTACTCTCTATAATTGGTAACTCACAGCTCACCTTTCTCTCTAAAGAGATGTGCGCGTGAAAAGAAAGAATTGAGTGTTCCAGAGAGAAATAGATGGGAATATGACACTAAAAGGGGTAAATGCAAGACATACCACAATGAGATGAAACTGTGATGTAAAAGGAAACTGTGACAGGGGGTTAAGCAGTCAAGATCTGTTGTGTGACGTTCAAACGGAGCGGAACATTACTTTTTTCTTTTCCATTTCCAACAAAGACAAAAGTACAAAACAACACTCACCCATGTTGAGTGAGAGCAGGAGAGGAGCGAGGAAAATTAGAAGCAATAGTCTACCTTGAAACTGTCAGTAGGTCTAATTTTGTACGCTGCACCTTGACAAAGACTACTGCATTAAGCAAAATTATTATTTTTTTGACACTTTAAGGCAGCTGAAATTGTCCCAAGCTGTGACATTTAATACTCCCCCTGTTGTCTTCAAAAATATTTTTGAGAGTAAATATCCTCTTTAACCCCCTGTGTTCAACATAATAATAAAGTGGGCTGAAAGGCACAAACTTTAATGACTTTGAAAACACTTATAATATAATCTCTATGCCACTACATGGCTTTTGTAGATACAGACACACCATGTCCATTAAACACATAAATAGAATGAATGAACACTAATAAATAAATTTCAAATAAATAAATTGTATCGGCTGCTCGAATGAATAAAATAAAATAAATTGTATCTATTTTCCTTCCTTTTAAAAATTCAGTTTACAATTTTAGCAATGTTCCAATGTCTAAAAGCTTGTCTTCAAAAAGAGTTTAAAAACCTTGTGTGATTTTACGAGTTTCTAACGCTAAACAATAAATACTGAAATTACACATTTACATTTACAAAATTAACAAGTAAACAACTGTGTAAATGAAGCATCTTCTCAGTGGGGCTGGTATGTAATATTGATAAACTTATATTTCCCATAAATTAAGTAGAAATAATTGCAAGAGTAGCTAATACAAAAATACACTGAACACACACTAAGAGGATATAAATAAACCACATAGTTTTCATAAACAGTAAATGAGGTTTCTGTGCCGTTCTTAAGTCTTCAGGGTATTTCCAAGAAAGATATCTCAGAAAAAATATCAAATGTAATGAATGTCCTTTAAAAAAAGTTAATGATATTCCTCTATCCCACACTAAGTAGGCTTTAGGCTAGTCACACAAACTGAGGGTGACATTTGCAAAGGTAGGATATATATGCTAATAAAATGTCAGCCCTCTCTGACAGCGTTTTAAGTAGTTCCTGACACATTTCGATGCCCCTCTCCGATCCGCACTGCAGTGTTGACTTACATCAAGATTTGATCATGTTTTCAAAGCAGTGGGTCACAGAGGCTATTTTCACAATAGATGTAGTGCAGATTTAGCCCTCAGCTATTCACTACGGTTCTGCAAAATGGCTTCTGCTCTTTGTTAAGAAGCTATACGGAGGTCAGGGGCAGACATGCTGTAGAAAACCAAGACTCTAAGCTCTAAGCTCTAAGGTTAAGTGCTTCACTTAAGGGTACTGGACCACTGGACAGGGAACGGACATCAGAACTTATGACCTTCAGCTAGAGAGTTAGCATCCACTACTCCATGGGGAGATTCAGTGACCTCTTGTCTGCTGGTGAAAAGCCAATACCTGGCACTTTCCACAAATAGGGCATAAGAAATGAAGGCATTCCCCCCCCCTTTTTTTTTTTTTTTTTCAAAAATTGTCAATGAAATGAGGTGCTTAAACTCAGGATGTCAAACTAACTGACCGACTGAATGAATGAACAAATAAATATTCTGTGTCTTTAAATAACTTTGTTAAATTAATAGGTAGGTAGGTAAATAAATATTTTTTTTTCCCCTTATATCCTAATGAGGTTTACAATTTTACCCTATTAAATGCCGCAATGTCTCATAATTTGTCTCTAATGTCTCTAAAAAAGTTCTAACAATGTATTTGTGGGATTTCATGCTTTTCAAATGATAAATAAACACTGACATTGCATAGGACACTTACAAAATTAGCAATTACGTAAAAGAGGGTTGCAAATTGAGAGTAAAACCTCAAAAGGGCTTATATGTATTATTGATAAACTTATATTTCCCATATACAAATTAAATATATAAACTGGGAGGAAAAGAAAGAAAGGGGGACAAAAAAAAGTTTGTACCAGGGTTGAATGGTTGAGCTTGGGGGAAAATAATGCAGTGAACATACCATTTGTATAAAAATTAGGAAAACAGAACAAGATTATTATTTGACTCTGTAGTGTTTACAATGGAACAAAAATAAATTAAAACAAACAAAAAGAGTCATTCGGTTTTGGAACAACATGAGGGTTCTTATTTTTTAAGTGAACTATCCCTTTAAGACCTTGTATCTCTGTCCCTCGTAGCCTCATTTTTTGCATCACAGTAGATATGCTATCTGCTCTGAACAGCGGCTCTCAACGGCTGGGTTTTGTGTTGCATTGTCTCTAGATCTCCCAATGTGAAAATGTGTTGAAAAGCACTGACATAGATGGAAACATGCAGACATAGTGTATCATAAAGTCTCTGTCCCTGCGAGTCTCAGAGATATGTTTTTCCTTCTGTTAACATTGTACCAGCGGAGACTCTCATTAATCAAAAATGATTGGCCAGTTAAAAACACTTTGTGCCGTCCTCTCCCTGCAGAGCACTACATCCAAACCTGCCTCTCTTTCAGTTGTTCTCTGTGCCAGAATGAAACTGCTGGCACTAAACACACACAGGTCCATAAGGGACAAGCAATCGATCGCTCTGAGTCAGCTCTGTCCACTTTAATTCATTAAAACCCCCCTGTCAATGCCCTTTGGGTAATTCCAGTAATGTGAAAGAACTTGGGAGAGCCTGTGTATGCACACGCATAGGGTATACAGTACATGTCTTACTATATACAGCTTTCCATGAAGGAAGAGAGCTGTGAATCCATGAAACCTTTTCAATGGAATTATTAACAATGTATGGCAATTCATTAATGGCAATTAACTGCATATGCCAATAATTACAGAAATTAAAATGATTCCAAAGCAGGTCATTATGTGTGCAATTTTGTGATTTTCAAATAAGAAACAATAAATAAATACTGAAATTACATATACAAGATTTATTAAATTAACAAAAACTTAAAACAGGGTTGCAAAAATTAGCATATTAGGCTGTCAGACAGTTACACATTTTAAATGGAATCACTAACATTATATGGCAATTAATTTATGACAGGTAATTGCATATGAATATATCAGAAATAATAGGAAATATAAAATAATTGCAAATAAGTATTCTTATTTGTGCGATTTTGTGATTTTAAAATGATAAGCAATGAACTTAAGTTGTCAATCAATTAAATATTTTAAATGGAATTATTAACACTATACTGGTTATTAATTACTAGTTAAATCTCATTTATTTTGTAATTTTAAACGATAAATAATGACTAAATACTGAATTTACATATACAACATTTACAAAATAAATAAATAAACAATAAATAATAAATAAAACAAGGTTGCTACTTAGCCTAAATTGAATTAATTACACGTTTAACTGAATATATGCATTATTCATTATTCAATTAAGCATTTTAAATAGTTTTTTTTTCCAAATAAAATAAACAAAAATAAAATAAAATAAAACAGGGTTGCAAAATGAGCCTAAATTAAGCTGTCAATCATTTTAAAAAAAATAAATAATTTGGGCCCAATTCTTGCTATTAACAAACCATTAACTACGACTTTTGCCTCAATAAACCTTGCTGAAATTTGTCAAGTCTAGGTACTGTATTGGGTAGGATTAGGGATGCAGAATATGATCATGCAGAATATGTGCTTTATAAGTACTAATAAACATATATAAACACATATACACATATGTGCTTTATAAGTACTAATAAACATATATAAACACATATACTAAAGTGTTACCTTAAATTATTAACATTATATTGCAATTAATGAATGACAATATTTGTGATCTATCAATACTTAAAGACAAAAAAATACAAAGTCATTAATTATTCTTACCATTATTACGCATGGAAAATTCTGTATTACTAATTATGTTAATTATTATTATTATTATTTTTTTAAGCACCAACTTATTCACAGCCAATACCACAATAAAACAATCTGGATATGTGGCTTCATTGTGTCAGACTCCAAATAGGATTAATGCGAAAAGATTTCAAATGGCCACATTTGGCAGTCATGCAGTTCCCACAATGCCGTCTTTATCGGATGTTGAGTAGCTTTAGTTAGGCGAGGAAAGACATCAGAACACAGTGAGGCATGAGCGCCACTCTCAAGCTATTACGAGTCTGAGTTAAAGGAGCGGGGGACAGAACATTCAGCGACAAAACCGCACTCGCGATACGTGTACAATCACATTCCACACTTGTCAACTTAAAAGGTCACCGTATTAGTGTGGGCCCCGCGTCCATGCTGGTGGCTCATTTCCAATGCACTGTTCGTTCCAACGTACTTGATGGGGAGAAGTAGCATGGAAAATAATTGGATGCATATTTTGATGAATTCATGAGATGAAAAATAATCTCCATCTTTAGTCTGACATTAAAAACTGCTGTTTCACACAACGGCTGAAGTGGAACCAAGTCTGAAATGAGAATTACAGGCTAGTAGGGACAGCACAATCTGAAAAGGCCCAGAATGAATATTTGTTGAAGCACTTTATCATAAATATGTAATATTCCACACAAAACATTAGTGGACAGGAACATAAGTTTTTCCATCATGAATTTCTGTTCTGGCTTGACTTTTATCTTACTCAAGGTTTCGTGCAATATCAGTTTTTCACACATAACGTCAAGTTTGCATCGGATTTGTAAGTAATGAAAAATAAATAACTATTTTGAATTTCATTTTACAGAGCTCATTTTGTGCTCACACTTCATCTACAAGTCAAAGGTTAGTGAGCTGTTGCTGAGAAATTTCTAGTTTGAGTTGGGATCAGATTTAAAAGTTGAACCAGTCGAGTCAGGTCACAAGTTTTTTGTTTACAGTGCAGATTCAAACTTCAACTTACTGCCTTTTGCAGACCTCTATGATACAATTTTGCTCATAAGTTTACAAACCCCTGTCAGAATCTGAGAAACTTATTTTTTTTAAAAATGCATTTTGCTTATTTAGTACAGCCTTTGAGCCATTTAACAACACATATTACACAAGACTAAATAACCAAATTTACACAAATTATTCTCTTAAAAAAGTTTACATACCCTCAGTACTTAATATTGAGTGTTATTTAAAAAACGGATTACGGATTCTGCAAGAGGGAAGTAAACTTGTGAGGGAAAAAGTGGATGTATTCTTGAGCAGTACATCCATATACTCTTATCAAGATATTGAATTATGGGAATGATTCACCAGTGCATATTGTGGATGATTTAGCAGAAAAAATAATAATTTGAGTCCCGCAATCTCAATTTCTACCAACGCAAAACCCACACACTAACTTCCCCAAAACGGAAAAGAGTGATGGTTTGAGGGCTTCTTTTTGCTCTTTTTTTTGGACAGAAACAGCATTAGGATTCTGGCGAAGACCGTTCCTTGTAGCAGCCTTTGCCAGCCACTTAATTTGCCGTTTATAGTTTCACCATGGCAGTAATTTAATCTGTAGCCCGCAGAATATTTCTGCCAATGCTGATGTGTGTGTGGCGATGTGAGGGGATGAGTCGTGCACATCCTTAAAGGAATAGTTCACTCAAAAATGGAAATTCTGTCATCATTTACTTGCCTGATTGTCATTTCAAACCTGTATGAGTTTCTTGCTTCTGTGGAATACAAAAAAAGGTGGTTTGAAGACTGTTGTCCATGTTAATATATATATTATATTATATACTGTAGCATTCAAGCTTTAAAAAGGATGAAAGAGCACCACTGAAATATCATATAAGTGGTCCATGTGACATATTTCATGTTTTTCTGCAGATTTGATAAAAGTAAATTTAACAATTTTAAAGAACTTTTTAAGGCCAAGTAAAGAAAGTTTAAGTAAAACAAATTAAAGGGAACAAAAAAACGTCAAAATCTTCTCTCAAAGTAAATGTCTAGGGAGCACACAATGAGTTATATTAGCAACACTTCAAAGTTGGAAAATACAATCTCTGCTCCCAACCACTAGAATATGGAAATAACTTGTATTGTACTTCTGATCATACTGCAAAAAAGTGATGTTCTTCTTCAGTATTTTTGACTTGTTTTCCAGTACAAATGTCAAAAGATTTTTAAATCAAGACATGTTTACTTTAGAAGCAAAATGAGAAGACATAAGATAAAAAGTCCTGTTTTCTGTGGAACTGATCAAAATGAAATGAGTTTATGATTAAAACAAAAACAAATATATGCTAATCAACTTAATTCAAAGGGAAAACATGTATTCATGCCCTAGGGTTTCATACTCTATTCTTGCTTTAAGTTCATTTACTTAATTTTACATTTGCATCTCAAGCAAATGTATCTTGATTTAAGGATGTCTGGATATTCGTGTTAGAAAACAAAAATAATGAGGAACACATACATTTTTTTTTTGCAATGCATGCAAGATTTAATACCACAACTCTATGAATTTAAGACTTTCTGCTCCAATTTAAGACTTTTTAAGGCCCTGTTTTGTGAAAGGTTGAATTAGGACATTTTAAGACCCACAGAAACCCGGTTTATAAAGTCATGCAATAGATTTGTGTCAGAAAACCACCAAAATTCACATTGTTATTCAGATAATCCTGACACCCATCCTAGCTATGTTCAGCATCTTCATGAGACAAGTAGCGTCATATGATTCCTAGTTGAATCTTTTCAATTAGTTTACAAAACCAGAGTAAATAATCACTCTAATCCAGTTGGAGTTCAAATTACTGACTCACTAATTAGCAGTAAGCAATGACTTAAACTTCAGTCTGTTCTTTGCACAAAGCTAATCAGATTTATGACTCACATTGAAAATGATATGAATGCGTAATAAAAGTAGTCAAAGCTTGACAGCTTTGGTACTCATTCATCGTAACTGTGTTAAAAATAAATAAATAAAGTTTGGAAAACACTTGTCCTTTTGTGTTCGGCAGAAGAAAGTAAGGTGAGAAAATAATGACTGGATTTTTGCATGTACTGTCCCTTTAAGAAATATTTAAGAAGCATTTATGCCAAGGAGTTTACGTGCATGTGGACAGCCTAAACGGTCGATGAACGTGCGCATTAATATTACTCTGCTCTCACACATATTTTGTGGGTGAGAACGTGTCTTTTTGGTGTGTCTGTGTGTGTTTGTGGTTGTTTTACCAGTTAGCCTCGTGGGATGAAGCAGCGGTATTCAGATCCTCTTATTTAGATGCAAGTCCTAGCGTGGTTGAACAGTGCTGGGAGATGGAGCGAGGTGGGAGGGAAATGGGGGGGATTGGCTGTCCTTGTCTCCAGTCTCCTGCCCTCTGGGCTTCCCGAGACCTATCGAACCCTCTCCAAAGGCATAAACAGTAATAAAAAAAATCTCTTCACAGCTTTATCACAAAGTAATCACAACTAACGTGCTTTTTTTAAAAAATAAAGAAATAAAGAAATACCTTTAAACTGCTTGGTTTGAAATGGCATTGGGCCAGTTAATATTATTCACATCTATGCAGTTTAATGAATCATGGACATGAAAAATTCCTTCATCAACATATATATCGAGTTGCCCAGAGAGCTGTATCTTTATCTTCACAAATACTCCCCATGACCTTCAACAGGGTATTATTTTTTTCCCAGATAACCATTATTCACTAACAGGTCAACAAGAGTCCATTACGGACAGTGGACGTCATACTTACATGCTCATTTATCTTAATCGGACATGTTGCTGCATGGCACACCTCATGCATTTTAAAAAAGATGTTTATTAAACGATCCTTTTGGGCTGCAACCCTACTGATTCAATGAAGCCCGAGAGCCCCATTTTCCCACTTACATATCCTGAAGTGCCGTGAGGTTCAACCCTGCAATTGCCTGTTCCCAGAGGTCTCTTCAATTGTATATGCTCTCACTAAACCTCTTCCCTCGGTGGTAGCAAATGTCTGGATTTTAAGGAAAAATTACAGCCTTTGAGAATTTCCCTCTGCCTATTGCCTCAATGTCGCAGGCAAAAGCCTTCTGCTAAACAGACAACAGACGGAAATTTTGCCAGCAGAAAGCAACAGTGAAACAACATAGCTATCACCAAACATATAAAGATGCTTTGGAAATATCACACATTAAAGCAAGCCATCAGTCACACAGCTTTTCAAGAGCTTCATGACAAATTTACAAGTCAGCTGGCTTGAGCCCGGAAGACCAAAGATCTCCAGAAGATCTAAGGCTACATCTGAATAAGTGATTTAAGCGTTACTCTGGCGCTTTCAATCTCTTTGTCATTGTGTCGTGAGATCAGAGCCTCACCGTCTCCCCTCATCTCATCCGCCGACTTCAACTGTCCGCGCCACTCGAAGAAAAGCGCGCCTGAACTTCAGAGCTTAATGAACATGTCGGAATTCAATGAATTCTAATTTGCCTGTACTTTCGAAAGAGCTCGGGAAAAAAAGGGGAAGAAATTTATTAGAGAGAAAATTGAAAAGGGGGCCCTCTCTTGCTGCTTGATTTCCTGCACACGTTCCAAGAGGGGCTGAAAAGCAATTAGCTCTCCGGCTATGATAGTAAATGAGAGGTATGAATGCCCAGGATGGATAGCTTTCCAGGAATGAAAATTCTGCAGTGGGAAGGATTATGTTAAACAGTCCATACCAAAAAAAAAAAAACAAGGTAGCATGGTGCTTGAGCGAACGCTCTGTTAGACGTAATCCTCCCCAGCGCCCAATTTTCTTGCCACGTGTATTGATTATTTGAAAAGGATGAAAGGAAACAAGATTTACAGAGAGCATGCTTTATAGATAGATGCATCCGCAGCGAGTAACCCGTTGAACTTCGATAATATGAGCTAGAAAAGAAATCCCTTCAAAATCGCTGCGAGTGAAGGTGGTAAATGAGAGGTGTTTTGCTGTCACAACCTCTGCAAACCAATTTGTTTTCGCAGTCTTTAGTGAAGTAGCTAAATTGCACCGCTTGCACTGCTTTGCATTGTTGTGTCGGAAGGCACGCTTGCATAGAGATGCTCTCTCTGCTAAACACTTAATTAGCAGCCCGGCTGCCGTGCACTGCCCCGAGCCTGTCCAGCCTCTGGCTCTTCCCTGCCAATCAACAGGAAATGGACTGCACCTATATGTCAATCTTCGAGGGAGTCTCTATGGTTTCCCGGCAAGAAGTCTGCGTGAGATGTGTCAGGCTCTCAGTTTTAGAGATGCTGATGCAACATGTTAACCGCAGCTCCATAAGGGAGAATAGGGAGTATTGTAACATGGGGTGAGTTGTAACAATGTCAGTTTAACCAATTAAAGCTAAGGTGGAAAGAAATCATCATGTGTGACCACCAGCCTACCGAGAAGAGACTGTATAAAAAAATATATATTTCATACATAACATTCATGTGTGTTTTACATCTATGAGACTAAAATGGGAATATTATAGCAACATTTGGGACACACTGATGTTCAAACAAAATGTGTTACAGATCTCCCTTACTAGTGATTAATATACATGACATATATTGCGAGACATATTTTAATCACATTTTAATTCAATCACTCTTAATTAAGCATTGAGTGTATTTTATGAATTAATGAAAAGATGCATAAATCTATATATATTTAACTATGTGGTGACACATGCCCCTAAAAGTAATAACACTTTAAAGTCTGTAAAAATACAGCCCAAATACAGCCCGATGTACATACAGCCCGTGTTAATATTGTGGCATTTTCTGTATTTATTTTATTTAACAGATGTTTTACCCATATTTTGAATTGTTCATGGCATTGTTTGTGTTAACAAACAGAAAATGTACTAGTCATTTTCTGTCAGGACATTACCCATTTTTCATACTATTTTTAAATGTATTAATTTTTTTTAACAGTGTAAACAAACACTTGGTGTACAAACCAAAATTATGAAAATGAGGATTTTTTCCCCCCACTTTTTACAAAAAAAATAAATAAATAAATAAAAAATACCATGATGTATAATACTGTATGATGTATGATACTGACATTAATTGGGGGGGCAGTCGTGGGCTAATGGATAGAGCGTTGGACTTGTTACCCGAAGGTTGTGGGTTCGAGTCTCAGGTCCTGCAGGGATTGTAGGTGGGGGGAGTGAATAACCAGCACCCTCTCCACCCTCAATACCACGACTGAGGTGAGACCCTTGAGCAA
>JAFVLL020044695.1:0-10870 GCA_021397915.2 Tor tambroides | reverse complement strand
GATAACGGACAGACCCCGGGGATATAATTGGTTTGTACTGGGATAGAGTCAGCCTTGTTTCACAAACCTTTCGTTGGAAAGACTACAAAGATTTGCAGCGTCTTGTGAGACTTTTGGTTTTTCTTCATAAACGACCAAAACGTGTGAAAATTCAGTGAAATGAAAATGAATGACAGCTTGATAACATACTAAACATATAACCTATAAATGAGCATTTTGTCACTCTGAAAGGCATATATGGTGTCCAATGTTTGCTACATTTTTCATATTTATGGTTTCATTTTAATACATATTAAGTATTTTTTATTAATTTTCTGATTATTTATTTTTCTGACATTCCAGGAATTCCTTAATTCCTTAAAAACATTAATAGCCTAATTGTATATTCACGATGTGGAGTTTTATGTTCTAATTTCATCCATAGTACAGTATGCATGCTAGTGCCATAAAGAAAATCTAATTTTTATCCGTGTTATGATTTTTGACCCATTTTCGCATTCTAGAGGGAAAGTTAACAACATGCTTCGCATTTTAGTTTTTTGTTTGTAAATCTGTAGAGTCAGAATTTAACAGTGTATAATTGTGCGCCAAGGTACTGATGAATAATTCATCAGACTAACTGTTCAGAGCTGTTCACTTGTGACGTCAATTTGTGGGCAATCTGAAAGGTTAATTAAAAAAACAAAAACAAAACTTAAATAGTTTTAGATTTATAAAGTCCTTAGATTTAAGGACTTCAACAGCTGTCCGATTTGCTAATCAGATAATCTCACATCCTTTGTTCCTCCATTTAGCAGCTTGGTAGCACTTAACGTTTTTAAGCACTATGCATAATGCATGATGTACTAATAATAATGTTTAAGACAGATTTTACCCAAACCTAAAAGTACTTAAAAAAGGTAAAAAGAAGCGATTGTCTTACATGTTTTAGGACTTATTTGACTGATTCCATGAACACAAGACAGTTAAAACTATCTCATTCATCGAGGCAGCTTATTTAATACATTGTATGTTTTTCATGTGCTTTCAGGTCCATAAATGGAGAATGATAGCACTCGTGCTTTTGTGGTGAAGAATTGGAAATGGTTTATTGATTAGTGGGAAGGGCGCGAGCTCGCGCTCTCTCTGATATTTAATGTTTGACAGTGCGAGGCGAGCACGCGGTCATACTGGAACTGTCATTATGACAGCGGAGCTGCTTGTTACCACCCCAATCTAATGTACCATACCTAATGCGCAAGCAGTTTGGTGGATGTTGACTCACAATAATAATAATAATAATTAATAAAGCTCATGCGTCATTATTAACCATTTTCATATGACAACAGTCATGGTGACCACGTCTGATAGGCGGGGGGAAAAAAACCCTAAACTTAAAAAATGCATATACGAATTTTGAAATATATTCAACATTTTTTGGGAGATCTAGCTTAATATTGCAGTTTGGTGTAACGAATAGATCCAGGGTTGCCAAGTCTGCGTAAAAAAAACCCAGCAAACAAAATGCAGTGGTGGTAATCCTTTCTTTTTGGACTATGTAAAAATGAACTATTTACAGTTTTGAGATCTTGTTCTGGTGCTATTTTTCTCTTCTTGATCATTGTCATACGTTTCAGCACACAGGCTCCCTACCAGTCATCTAACACTGCTATTATTGGTAGAATGCAAACTGGGTTGAGTAAATTATTTTAAAACAAGCATTTCAGTCAAATTTATACAGTGTCAAACCTTTAACCCCATGAGGGAATAAAATCAACCCGTGGCCACATTTTAAAGGTAATGCAATTATGTAAGAAAACCACAGACTTGGCAACCCTACATAGATCATAAACCTTTAAAAAATATCGCACTAATATGTAAAACAGTGAATGAAACTTGAGAGCAGTTTGAAAATTGAAGATTGACAGTGAACAGTAACTAAAATTCAACTTGTTCCTTCAGAACACGGACCTTCAGAAGACTTAGAATATAACTATGGACTCATATATATTGTGCTTTTATTTTCATTTTATGGAAAAGTGCTTTGTAAAGATTCTTCAAAAATTCTCCTACAACGTTCAAGTTTGATACAACATGAGGGGTCAGTAAATAAAGACAGAATTTGATTTTTGTGGGAACTTAAACAGCCAGTCAAATCAAAATGTCCACATAGAGCTTTACAAAAAAGAGAGAAAGCATAGGCCAATGTGTTTTTGAATTGGTGAAAAATCAATTCCAAGGTAATTTTCAACTTAAAACCCCTTATCTGACAGAATGGAAGTCCAAAATCATTGCTCATGGACCGTAAGAAATGAGCAGCAGACCTAATTACACTTATTCCATTAAGTCAATTAGTGTTCTAGCTTACTTTGGGATTTGTACTGGCAGAGTTGCAGGGTAGGCTCTTTAACTTCCAACAGAGATAAATAACGCTTAGCATTACTGCACGAATCAGATATACGGCATCCGCTTTGACACAGAACAGACTCTGACCCGGTCTAACCACTATAGAGAGGTGCAGTGAAATCAAAGGGAAGTTCACAGAAGCAGTGTAAAATTTCAGTTCCCTTTGAGACTGTTGTCCAGTAAATGATAGCTCACCCCAGCCCTTTTGGTTCAGAGGACATTATTGTCCTTTTCTGTGTCAGTTACAACTGCATGAGTGACTGACTGAGTCTTTTGAAGCAGACATGCACCTCTATCTTTGTGAGCATCTGTCTGAATAATGAGCTGTTTGGTGGGGTCAGAGTACTTGAGTACATGGGCATTAATCAAAGCTTTTTCAGGTGAGTCAGTGCTTTCTTATGCTGGTGTTTCCATTGCCAGCAGTTGTCTGAATAGTGCTGTGAGACTTATTGTGTTGTGAAGACCCTGCTGTGGGAAGGCTCACATTTGCACCTTGCTTTCGTCTGCTTTTTCACCCCTCTGGCATAATCATATGACCAATGAATCGGACTGTATTCACTTTGTATTGGTTCTTGAGTCAGCGGAATTTCAAATTCATCTCCTCAGCTGTTTCCATCCCTTTTTCCTGGGGTCTCATCATGCTGATGTTCGTGAAATGACGGAAATGACTGTTATGTGGCGCTATGTGTATGTGCTTCCTCTTAAACCAAACACACTCATAAAAAAAGATCACTCTAGCAAATTTTATTCTGCAGTAGCAAAGCATCACTATGATGCTAATTTCAAAAGTCCAGCCATATTCAATTAAGGAGGTGTTTACACGACACTGTTTTCAACTAAAAACGGAAAACTTTTTATGCATTTTGGCTGTACATGATAATGGCCTTTATAGAGCCTGAAAACGCAAACTTATGAAAACAGGTTTCAAAGTGCAAGTGTTTGAAAACAATAGTGTTATCTCCACGTAAACTACTAAAAAGAGAATTTGTGAAAAAAAAGTGATGTCATACACATCTAGTGCTGTCAAATGATTAATCGCATCCAAAATAAAAGTTTTTGTTTACATAATATATGTGTGTGTACATTGTATATTTAATATGTATATATAAATACACACACATGCACATAAATATTTAAGAAAAATATGTTATATTTGTATATTTAATATATTTGTATATAATATAAATTATATAAATATAAATATATACATGTAAATACATGTAAATACAGTTGTGGTCAGAATTATTGGCACCCTTGGTAAATATGATCAAAGAAGGCTGTGAAAATTATTCTGCATTGTTAATCCTTTTGATCTTTTATTTAAAAAAATCATAAAAATCTAACCTTTCATTGGAAAATAAGAATTTAAAATGGGAGGAAATATCATTATGAAATAAACATTTTTCTCTAACACACATTGGCTACAATTAATGGCACCCTTTTATTCAATACTTTTTGAAACCTCCATTTGCCAGTTTAACAGCTCTAAATTTTCTCCTATAATGCCTGATGAGGTTAGAGAACACCTGACAAGAGATCAGAGACCATTCCTTCATCCAGAATCACTCCAGACCCTTTAGATTCCCAGCTCCATGTTGGTGCTTCTTCTCTTCAGTTCACCTCACTCATTTTCTACAGGGTTCAGGTCAGAGGACTGGAATGGCCATAGCAGAAGCTTGGTTTTGTGCCCAGTGACCCATTTTTGTGTTGTTTTTGAGGTTTGTGTTTGGATTATTGTCCGGTTGGAAGATCCAAACATGGCCCATTATAAGATTTCTAACAGAGTCAGTCACTTATTGATTTTTTATCTGTTGGTATTTGATAGAATCCATGGTGCCATGTGTCTAATCAAGATGTCCAGGACCTCCAGCAGAAATATAGGCCCACAACATTAAAAATACAGCAGTATATTTCAGTGTACACACGGGGTACTTTTTTATCCCTGTGTTCAGCAAACCCATCTTGAGTGTTTGCTGCTAAAATGCTCATTTTTTAGTTTCATCTGACCATAGAAGCCAGTCCCATTTGTTTTTGGATGAGTGAGGAGAATTTTTCTTGAAACCCTCCCGAACAACATGTGGTGATGTAGGGGCTGTTTGACAATTTTTTTTTAAGGTTTTCTGACCCCGAAACTCAACCTTTCTCTACAATTCTCCAGCTGTGGTCCTTGAAGAGTCTTTGGCCACTCAAACTCTCCTTCTCACCGTGCATTAGGACGATATAGACACATGTCCTCTTCCAGGCAGTTTCGTAACATTTTCTGTTGATTGGAAATTCTTAATTATTGCCCTGATGGTGGAAATGGGAATTTTCACTGCTCTAGCTCTTTTCTTAAAGCCACTTCACTAATTTGTGAAGCTCAATTATCTTTTGCTGCACATCAGAAATATATTCTTTGGTTTTTCTCATTGTGATGGATGATTAAGGGAATTTGGGCTTTGTTTTCCCTCCTATTTATATTTCTGTGAAACAGGAAGCCATGACTGGATAATTTCATGTTCATAATCACCCTGGAATACGCAAAATTGTGAATATGAATGGGAATATACTTCAGAGATATTTTACTCATAAGAATTTCTAGGGGTACCAATAATTGTGTCCAACGTGTATTTGAGAAAAACATTTATTTCATAATGAGATTTCCCCCATTTTCAATTGTTTTAGTTCAATGAAAGGTTAGATTTTTGTGATTTTTTTTTTAAATAAAAGATCAAAAGGATTAATAATGCAGGTTTATTTTCAGAGCATTCTTTGATCATATTTACCAAGGGTGCCAATAATTCTGACCACGACTGTATTTTCAAAATATATACTGTATGAGTGTGTATTTCTATATACATAATAAATATACACAGTACACAGACATATATTATGTAAACAAAAACTTTTATTTTGGAAGCGATTAATCGTTTGACAGCACTTGCATATAGGAGTCTAGGAATGTGTATGTAAGCAATGTAATGTTTAACTACTGGCCTGGCATGCATAAAACAGCATTTTTAGTCATTTTTGCAGATTCATGTGAACTGGATAGTTTTGACAACATTGTCATTTGTACATGAAACTTTTCAAAAACAAAAACAAAAAAACAAACAAAAAAAAAACACAAAGGAAAAGTCTAATTCATGGAATTATTAACATCTCTATTAATTATGACTGTTAAACAGTACAAACACTGCCCCAGTTCTGTGGGGGGTTGAGCATCTTATCCCAAAGGTCTAACTTCAACCCATAAATCCTCCATCAACAAATAGATAAATACAAAGTTCTGTCATGAAACACTATATGGCGCAGGCCGATAGGTTCTAACTCAATCTGATATAATTACATCATTATCATGGCACTGCTGATTGGTTTCTTTTCGCATCAGCATCCAATGAGCTTACTCCTCAGCATTCAAATACTGGGCTAGTGTTAGCGGTAGCAGTTGCAGCGCACTTCAGAAACCCTCCACCTTGCCCAGCTCCACCTGTATAGATCTGGGTGATTTCATGTATGTTATATATGGGGGTTATTTCATGTGTGTTATATGCGCAGCAGCAGTATTTCTTACATGCTCACAGCAGCATGTTGTGGATGTATTGGCAGTAGCAAGTCTCAGTATTTGCTCTGCTGCAGCACCAGCATTGTGGCAGATCTATTCCACCAAGACCAAACACATTAACATTGCCATGTATACTATCATGTTAAACAGAAATATATTTAGAGCGACAAATATTACAATTTGAATTAATGTGTCTGACACGAACATTCACATTCTGTCAATGTGACAGATTTTTTTTTGTGGAGAGATGTTCAAATCACTGCTTTTCTATAGAAAATGGGAATGTGACGTTGGCAACGCAATGCATTCTGGGACTTTAGTACACCGACACTACAGTTGAGACTGAGTAATAGTGGAGGTATATGTCAAAATTTATATACAGTTAAAAACACAGAATGGAGAATGCTTGCTGTGTTATGAACTGCCATATGCTCTCATGACTGGACTGGAAAACGGATCTGAAATGTAGCACAATTTTCTGTGTTCATAAAGTAACACTCCTTTGATTCATTGTTGAGCAACTCTTGGTAAGAAATCATGAATTTGTTCCATTTAAGTCCAGTAAAACTTATTTGGTGTAGCGCATTCACAATACAATTCATTTCAGAGCTGCATTACAGAGGGTCATACTGTTATTTTGGCCCTTAATGCTTTAACATTAAGATATTAGGGCAATATGTGTTGACTAAATACATGATCAACTGGCTGAGATCAAACTATATAGTGTTTATTATTTTATCTGGTAGATATATCAGTGGCACTAAGTTATTAATAACTGGAAAAGATAGAAGGCGGCTGTATGCTTTCTATGGTGTGTATGTGTCATGTCCTGAGTGCTCGAATGAACGCAAGGGATTCAAATATTAGTCCATTTATTCTAAGCAAGTGCAAGCAGCTCTTAAAGATATGAATGTAAATAGACGTTTTTTTTCCTCTGGTGATTTGTATTTGTTGTCATTGTATGCTACTTAGCGTGTCCTAAAACATAGCTGCAACTACCCATAATGCAATGCGCAATGACAAAGATTCCCATTCTCAATTGTACTATGAAGAAAACCGGACAACCAATAAGATTCAGGATTTTGAATCTATTACAGAATCTTACAGATACTGCAAGCATTACAGCATGTCAAAAAATTGTCTATATAGGGAAGGCTACTTTACTCACACAAGAAGAGTGAGTTAATATAAATGGTATTTAACACAGGGTGGCATTTAATGGGAAACACTGATATGTTTATGATGTGATACACTGAAGCCTCAGCATGTCTGTCATGTCTTATCTCCACCTCTGTCACAACTACAACTAGGGGTCTTAAAAACCACAAAGCACCATGAATTAATAATATTATGCCATATTTATATAATATTTACAATCTATTTCAACATATATGACAGTCCAGGCTGTCTAAGCGGCTGTTTGTCATGATATGCACGAATGTATTACTCTATCGCTAGAAGGCATGCGATGTTACGCTAGTCTCATGTTTGAAATGCTCAGTTTGTTTGTGTGTCAGCGGCAGGACTCTCGTGCAGGCTGTCAGCTGCCATGTCTGCTCGCCGTTGTTTGTCTGGTCCTCTCACCCCGGTAAGACGACTGCCAAGCCACTGCTGCCGCACCGATCTGGTGATCCGCCACGACAGGCTGACGTTGGGAGAAGATGGTTCAAAGAAAAGGCATGAGGGGACTGAAGTCAACTCTGAAAATCCAATGGAGCAAAGACACAAAAGAAAACAGCGTGGAAATGGAAAGAAAACCTGTGTCTTAGGAAACTACTTTGAAGCTGTAGCCAGCCAAGCGATACATAATTTGAAGCAGTTAAAGCTATTGTTTTGAAAAAGTATTCAGCTACACTCAAAGATGCTACCAATGACTTAACTCAATACATTAAGGCAGACTCATTTAAATAATATTACTAGTAGTAGTAGTTCTCATAAAAAGATTAGGTACAGTAGGCTACATCTTCTTTTTATAGTGTACACAAACTATTTAAGAGGTCAATATATTTTAAAATACAGTACATAACTATCAGATTATATGTGACCCTGGACCACAAAACCAGTCATAAGTGTCAATTTTTCGAAACGGAGATTTATACATAATCTGAAAGCTGAATAAATAAGCTTTCCATTGATGTATGGTTTGTTAGGATAGGACAATATTTGGCCGAGATACAACAATTTGAAAATCTGGAATCCGAGGGTGCAAAAAAATCTAAATACTGAGAAAATTGCCTTTAAAGTTGTCCAAATGAAGTTCTTAGCAATACATATTACTAATCATAAATTAAGTTTTAATATATTTACAGTAGGAAATTTACAAAATATCTTCATGGAACATGATCTTTACTTAATATCCTAATGATTTTTGGCATAAAAGAAAAATCGATAATTTTGACCCATACAATGTATTTTTGGCTATTGCTACAAATATACCCCAGCGACTTAAGACTGGTTTTATGGTCCAGGGTCACATATAATCTATAACTTGACGACTGTCTAACTTTACGCCAAAGAACAAAATACAAATGGCAATGCAAAAATTAATCTGCCAACTAATAGAAACCAAGAGCATCAAGTGCATCTGCCTTCACTTCAAAGTGGGCACACAATATTACAACATCATTCGCATTCAGTTTGGGAAAAAAATTCTATAGAAGTAGCCTGACCAGACAGAGTTTCTTATTACAGTATTTCAGAACTGAAAATGATACAATTATTTATTTAAATCACTTATTTACGCATGGCATCTAGCAAAAACTTTTATTTTTCATTAAAAAAACATGAAAGTTGAGTAAATAATTTTAGAGTAAATTTTTGAGTAAATCATTTGCTGTTTAGAAGCTCTTTTGCTAGTAAAATAACTAACATTCATAACTAACAGATTTAACATGATAACTATAAAGTTTTAATAATTATTCGAGTCCATTCCACAGTGATAATGACACAGAGGAACAATATCATTGGAATTATTATCTTTTACTTCAGCTGGTGAAGAATAAAAAAATTGACTGCCAATCACCAGACTTTCAAGAGCTCAAGACTTTAAAGCGGCAGACAACATAACTGCAGCATGCGCTTACAGTAAACAAAATGTTATCATCTGTTTGAACACTAATATAGTTATCTTTATAGTTATCTTTCATGGTGTGAAGGACCTTTAGTCATGTTTTTACATTTTATGCCCTTCCAACACCATAACTTGAGCTTTAACCTTGTGTGGTCATTTACATGGTCATACCTAAATATTTCTGACTCCATTTGAAGTCAAAAGACTCCTTTTACGATTTCATGACTGGCAGTGTAAACGCAGCTTTGACTGTCAACATGAACTGTAGGTCATTTCTATTATATGTGACCCTGGACCACAAAACCAGTCATAAGGGTCGATTTTTTGAAATTGAGATTTATACCTCATATAGAAGCTGAATAAATAAGCTTTTCATTGATGTATGGTTTGTTAGGATAGGACAATATTTGGCTGAGATACAACTATCTGAAATCTAGAATCTGAGGGTGCAAAAAATTCTAAATATTAAGAAAATTGCCTTAAAAGTTGTCCAAATGAAGTTCTTAGCAATGCATATTATAATAAAAAATTAAGTTTTGATATATTTACTGTAGGAAATTATACAAAATATCTTCAAGGTACTTTACTTAATATCCTAATGATTTTTGGCATAAAAGAAAATTTGATCATTTTGACCCATACAAGGTATTGTTGGCAATTGCTACAAATATACCCGTGCTACTTATGACTGGTTTTGTGATCCAGGGTCACATATGAGGTCTGTAACACCTCTTTTAATGTTGCATGTAACCCATGCATAGCTTACCTAATGAGCTACAATATAACAAAGACTTATATTTTGGCCTAACAAACAAAATATTAACACTTTTTTCATTTTTTTTTTTTTACCATATCTACTTAGCCAGGACCACTAATAAGTATGAACAATAATAATAGTGACAATTGCCTTAGCAGGCACCACTAATTACAATTTTTAATTACTAGCAGCTCCACAAATTATTACATATTAAGCAAATGTTCTTCATTCATATTACTCAGAACTTATGTAGGCTAATTATACCATAATGTGAACTTTGTTCTTTCAATGTAATATGTGACACTCCCTCTGAGGCAATAAAGGGAAAATGTGTCATTTATAAGTATTGATCTCTGGTGCAGAATGGTATGCTGTTGTATCAAACAGTCTAAACAATGTATTAACTCCAAATGAGGCACATCTGTTCAGTAAATCAGCTTGTTGGTGCCACATCTATTTCCTCAATCAAATGCATTCGTAATCCGTTAGCTGTTTGTTTGTCAAACGATTAGCTGTGTTTGGCAAGCTCCTAAGTACCAACTACTAAACAAGTGATGAATTAGCTAAAATGCTGAAAGCTGTTATTAGAAAAAGTATAGACAGGGTAGTCAGGGTAGCACCATATTTAATTTTGACAGGAAAACAAGGCTGTGAGGGATAGAAGTACTGTGTGTTCAGTGGGTTGAACTGTTGTTAAATCATACCGATTTTTGAGTTAACGAAATGTCTTTCCGAGAAAAAAGTAAAAATCTGTACACTGAAGGGTTAGGCTACTCATGTCATGGTCATGTGCATGATATTTGCTAAGTACTGTATAAGGTACTTCAAAAATACCTTACTACTATTACTATAATACATTGCCAAAACATAAGGAGCTGAGTAATGCGGAAAATGTGTTTACCTACAGTGAGTTGTTGCAGCACGTGCTGGTGTTGAACTTTGTTGACTTTTTTTTTTTTTTTTTTTTTGTAGGCTTGATTATGGAAGCCCGTTTCCGCCACCTTGAGAAAAAATATAATTCTGTAAGTCATAATAATGAGATACGTTCTCATAATTACGACTTAGTTATCTCATTATATTGAGAAACTTTCTCGTAATAATGAGAAAATTTCTC
>JAFVLL020044693.1:0-46360 GCA_021397915.2 Tor tambroides | reverse complement strand
AATTGAGCTCAAACTTTGCTGACTTGAGTGAACAATATTGAATGCTAGTGCTTTCTAAATGAGCACATGGTGTAAGCACTGAGAAATGTAGGGATGTGTGTGTAGAGTTTTGCAGTAACAGTTCACCAAATCTGACTCATGTGTCACAGCAGGGAATAGTGTTTATAGTTCAGGGAAATGGGTGTATTTTTTGAAAAATGGCATTATGGTTTTGAAATTTTAGTTCAAAAGCCTGGTTATAGTGTTTTAGCAATCGAGAAAAACTGTAAGCAGTTGATTTATATAAACAGCTGTGCGATAATATAACTTGGAATTTGTGACAACAGTATATGCAACCCTGGAGCACAAAAGCAGTGTTAAGTCACTGGGGTATATTTGTAGCAATAGCCAAAAATACATGGTATGGGTCAAAATTTATAAATTTTTCTTTTATGCCAAAAATCATTAAGATATTAAGTAAAGATCATGTTCCATGAAGATATTTTGCAAATTTCTTACCATAAATATATCAAAACTTCATTTTGGATTAGTAATATGCATTGCTAAGAACTACATTTGGACAACTTTTAAGGCGATTTTCTCGATATTTAGATTTTTTTACCAACCATATATCAATGGAAAGCTTTATTCAGCTTTCAGATGATGTATAAATCTCAATTTTGAAAAATTGACACTTAAGACTGGTTTTGTGGACCAGGGTCACATATGAAAATAAATAGCAATCGAGCGGTTGAGATTTATTCCTTTACTTGTGTGTATGTGTGCAGTAGAGTGATTAATGTATACATAAATGCATTTACACAGCAATTACAAGGGACTGAGGTGGGTCAGAGCTGACACAAGTTTATCTGTCTTTTACATTAAATTTTATGTGCTCTTACATGTCTTTACACTGAATTTTAAGCAGGTACTGAGCAGCCTTAACTCGGCTATGTCAAGATGCCTTATTACTATTATGTAATGTTAATGCACAGACAAATAAAACTGCAAAGGTTGCACAGAAGCGCTCCTGAAGTGGCATTTAGGTGTCTTTACACAGACTGTTTAATGCTGCTCAAATGTGGCACAAATGCATTTCCACAGCAATTGTATTAATTGACATTTGAGACTAAGGTGGCTCAGAGCCGGCATAATTTAGTCTGGTTTTTATGCAGCATTGCATCTTTACACTGGATTTTGAGCAGGCACAGAGCAGCCTTAACTCCTGTGTAAAGACACCTTAAGAAAGTTCTACAGCACTATTAATGTTAATGCTCAGACACATTTAAACCACAAAGGTGGCACAGAAGTGCTTCTGAAGTGGCATTTAGGTGTCTTTACACAGACTGTTTAATGCTGCTCAGATGTGGCATGAATGCATTTACACAGCAAATGCAACAATTCAGTCTGGCTTTTACATTTAATTTTGCAAGCCTCTACGTGTCTTTACGCAGAATTTTTTTGCAGGCACAGAACAGCCTTAACTAAGCTGTGTAAAGACACAAATGCAAGTTTACTGAACTTGGATCCACAAGTACAAAACATTATTATGCTTAACAGTATTAATGTTCGCTGAAAGCACAGATTTCATTTAAGTTCATACAGCAGTTTTTCCATAAAAAGACCTGAAGCTGATTGATTTTCCAGTTTTCTCAAATTCTAATTTCTTACAGTGTGCATTTTACATTTTACTGTAAATACTGTTTAGTATTCAGTAAGTTATAAGCTGGTAATTCATTTCAAAGAACCCCAATCACTGTAAATACTGGATGTTTTTATATTATTAGATTTATGATTTTGTTAACATCTATAATGGCATCAGAGGAATATCTTACTCCGCCCTGTAACCTCTATGAGTGCATCAGATGGAGGTTTAATGCGATTCAAAGGCCTGCTGTGCTCCTTCCAGACCCACACACTGTTTGATTTTGGCCGGCGTGAAGATGAGACGCTCTTGGCTGAAATCCTGGCTTTGGTATCAAGCGCAGTGGCTCCGCGCCCGGTGACTCAACCTTTAACTGCGCGCCAGTGCAGGAAAAAAACACAAAAACAAACAGCAGCCGTGTAATTTATTATCACCCACTCCCGCTGATACCAAATAACCTGATTAAATCTGCCGTTACCGCCAGACGATATATTTACCTTGTTCAATCTGGAATTTATCTCACTTACAGTAAAATCAGTCACTTCACCAGAGTATTAATACTAGTGCATTAGGAGTAACGAGTTAAATAAACGAACGGCAATTACTGAGCTGTGCTTCAAGTCAGCAAGACAACAGAATAGTGTTATTTTAGTATCATACAGATATTATTGTAGTTTCTCTTAATATTTTGAATCAGTTTTATTTTTATATTTTCTGTTTTCATTTTATTTTTAGGTCAAATTTAAGGTGAAATATTAGTCATTTTGTTGTGTGTTTTTGTCAATTTTAATAGTTATACATTTGAGTAGTTATATTTAGTAGTTATATATATATATATATATGTGTGTGTGTGTGTTCATTTTTATTTTATCAAGTTAAACTAAATTCAAATGATAAATGTTGCAACTAACTGAACTAACTGAAATATATATATATGTGTGTGTGTATATATGTATATATATGTGTGTGTGTATATATATATATATATATATATATATATATATATACATATATATGTGTGTTTTTTTTCAGATAACATTTTATTTCAAGTAACTAATATTTTTTGTATTGTTTTAGTTTTAGTTAACTATAATAAACCAGCAACAAAGCAATTTTGCTTATATAAAACTGTGACAATTTTTAATATATAACATGATATTCAACAAGAAAAACTCCAAGTAAATATATATTTTGATTTATGAATGCATTCTATGAATATTTTTTTTATTTATGAATGCATTTTTGATGCAATCATAAAAAGCGGGTGTTTCATACTAGAATTTGGAGTGAGTCTTATTTTTGTTTATTATATCATATTACAATTATTATTATATTATATTTGTGTATTATATTTGTTTATTTTTGTCTAAGAGGTTTTGATGATTTTAGCTAAAAAGTAAGGTCATTTTAGAGATGAATTATGAAAGCAAACATATTACGAGTGATTCTTGGGGAAAAGCCCAGAAAGTAAATGGACTAAGTTTTGATTTTGAGGCCTGTGACTAGTAAGAAACATGTTCCAGACTATGTTGTTTATGTGTTGTATGGGGTTCTGAATAACTCTGAATACTAGCCTGTGACTCAGTCATTGCAGTTAATTCACCACCTACATGATGTGTCACGTCTCCTGTTCTGTTGTGATGAAGATGGGTCTGATGTGGCCATCAGAGTCTTCACTTACCTCTTCTTTCAGCCTGGCATTAGTGTTATATAACTAGCCAAGTGCAATTTATCAGCAGCCTGTCCTATTATCAGAACATGCGAGGATGATAAACACTGTATTAGTATGCACTGTTGGCTTTTCCAGTCAGTTCTTCTCTTACGTGGAGATGAAAAACTGCTGGCATGCCAGATATTAACCCCTTTTATGTAATGGAGGTTATGCATAATCATCCACTTGCATTCAGCCGGCGCTGAGTTTTTATGGGCATTTCAGGGACGGTTTTCTAGGCACATCCTCAGGCCGGCTGCGATTATGTGATCAGATTAACAAATGAGCGCAGCGAGCTGAGAAATTAGCATGTCATGTGCAGAACACAACATGAGGCTATTCGAAACAGCATTTCTGTGTTTTTAGGTTGGCAAGATTGGAAATACTTTAGACACTTCAGGCGTACTTATTAAAAATGCCTGACTGTAATATGATGAGTAAAGTTTGTGAACAAACTTTGAAGTTGGCTTGAGAAAGCCTAGCCTGAACATTTGAAGCAGTTGTAGATGTTTCTAACACATTGTTAGCATGATTTAATATGTTGTTAGCATGATTAGCATGTTGCTAACATGTTGATGGGATGTCTTTAACATGATTAGCATGTAGTTAGCATGTTGCTAACATGTTTTTGGCATGATTAGCATGTTGCTAATATGATAATGTTGCTAGTATGATAGGAATATTGTTAGCATGTTGATAGTATTTTTCTAGCATGATTAGCGTGTTGTTAGTATTTTCTTGGTATGATTAGCATGTTGCTAACATGTTTTAACATGATTAGCATGTTTGCTAGCATAATAAACATGATGTTAACATGTTGTTAACATGATTAGTATGTTGCTAGCATGATATGTATGTTGTTAACATGTTGATTAACATATTAGCATGTTGGTTGCATCTTACCATCATGATTAAAATGTTGTTAACATGATGTTAGGATGTTTTTGGCATGATTAGCATGTTAATAGCATGTTTTTAGTATGATTAGAATGTTGTTAACATGTTTTCAGCAATTAGCATTATGTTAGCATGTTTATAACATGATTAACATGTTGCTAGCATGTTGATAGCATGTCTTTAATATGATTAGCATGTAGTTAGCATGTTGCTAGCATGTTTTTGGCATGATTAGCATGTTGCTAGCATGTTCTAGCATGATTAACATGTTGCTAGTATGATAGGAATATTGTTAGCATGTTGATAGTATTTTTCTAGCATGATTAGCATGTTGTCAGTATTTTGTTGGCATGATTAGCATGTTGTTAACATGTTGTTAACATGATTAGTATGTTGCTATAGCATGTTTTTGGCATGATTAGCATTTTGTTAGCATAATTATCATGTTAACATTTTGTTGGCATGAGTAGCATATTGCTAGCATGATATGTATGTTGTTAACATGTTGTTACCATGATTAACATGTTAGCATGTTGGTTGCATCTTACCATCATGATTAAAATGTTGTTAACATGTTGTTAGGATGTTTTTGGCATGATTAGAATGTTGATAGCATGTTTTTAGTATGATTAGAATGTTGTTAGCATGTTTTCAACAATTAGCATTATGTTAGCATGTTTATAACATGATTAGCATGTTGATAGCATGTTGATAGCATGTCTTTAACATGATTAGCATGTAGTTAGCATGTTGCTAGCATGTTTTTGGAATGATTAGCATGTTGCTAGCATGCTCTAGCATGATTAACATGTTGCTAGTATGATAGGAATATTGTTAGCATGTTGATAGTATTTTTCTAGCAAGATTAGCATGTTGTCAGTATTTTGTTGGCATGATTAGCATGTTGCTAGCGTGTTTGCTAGCATAATAAACATGATGTTAACATGTTGTTAACATGATTAGTGTGTTGCTTTAGCATGTTTTTGGCATGATTAGCATTTTTCTAGCATGATTATCATGTTAACATTTTGTTGGCATGATTAGCATGTTGCTAGCATGATATGTATGTTGTTAACATGATTAACATGTTAGCATGTTGGTTGCATCTTGCCATCATGATTAAATGTTGTTAACATGTTGTTAGGATGTTTTTGGCATGATTAGCATGTTGATAGCATGTTTTTAGTATGATTAGAATGTTGTTAGCATGTTTTCAACGATTAGCATTATGTTAGCATGTTTATAACATGATTAGCATGTTGCTAGCATGTTAACATGATTAGTTGCTGTCATGTTTTCAGCATGATTAGCATGTTGTTAGCAGTTTTCTAATGATTTAGCATGATTAGCACATTGTTAACATGTTTCTATCATGATTAGCATGTTGTTAGAATGTTTGTACCATGATTAGCATGTTGTTAGCATGATTAGCTTGTTAGCATGAATAGCATTTTGCTAACATGTTGTTTAGTACATTGCCAGCTTAATTTAACTTAATTTAGTTTTCTGTTTTCTGTTTGAATATATTGTAAAATTACATTTTACAATATAATCAAATAGAAAACAGCTATTTTAAATTGTAATAATATTTCAAAATTTTACAGTTTTTTCTGTATTTTCAAATCAAATAAATGAAGCCTTGGTGAGCAGGAGAGACTTCTTTCAAAAGCTTCAAAACATCTTAATAATTCCAAACCTTTGGTTTGAGGTCAGTAGCATGTAAGAGTTGCACTTGTGTAATGATGTATTTGTGCATATGATATATAGTAAAATAGCTGACCTAATTACCGCCTCTCTCTCTCTCTCTCTCTCTCTCTCTCTCTCTCTCTCTCTCTCTCTCCTTCTCTCCTTCTCTCTCTCCTTCTCTCCTTCTCTCTCTCTCTGTCCTCGTTCTCCTCTCCTCTGTTGTTCTCAGTGGCAGTATATATAAGCAGGAGGAATAAAATTAAGGGGTCAGAAGGATGTGAAGTTGTATCTATTTAAAAAAATCGGATAAAAGAAAGAGTGTGGGTTGAGTTTAAATATTATAAGATGATGAAAGACAATATTTTTTCAGTTCAGTGGTGTTACAATGATGCAATTTGCTCTGTTGTAGACAAACTTTTATTTTTCTCTTGTTTGTTACAATGATTGATGCTAATATCAATTTTGTTTGAGTCATTAATTTATTAGAATTGTTTTGAGAGTATAAAAGTTGTGAAATGGTTCAAATTCTCTCTCTCTCTGTCTCTCAAGTTCAAGTTGCTTTATTGGCATGACATTTGTGTTACAGTATTGCCAAAGCATTTAAATACAGAATAAAATATAGAATATGATTACACTATCAAAGTAAAAGAAGGAGACAATAAATGAGTAATGAATGAGAGAAAATAAATAAATAGATAAATACAATACAATAAAAAGAACAACCGCAGATAGTATTTCTAATATTAATAATGATAATTACAATTATATACAATTAAGAATAAAGCACATGGATACAATAAATTAACCATTTGGTATGGTGTGTATAGTGTATACATATTTTGCAGCTAGTTTGACTGCCATCTCATTCTCTCCGAGTCATTTAGAGACAAAAATGAACAATGCTTCAAATTGTATTTGGGGCAGACAAGAAGGAAGTGTTTCTCATCCTCTATTTGCATTAAGTTGCAGTGTTTACATAATCGTTGTTCTCTCGGTATCCAGGATTTTTTACGTCTACCTGTTTCTATTTCTAAGTCATGGTCGCTGAGTCGATATTTTGAAGGAATTTGTCTTTCTTTTAATTGTTCGATTGATAAGTAGGCTAATTTGCTAATTTTGTGGTTCTGTTTAGGGCTGAATAACACTGGAGTCTGGTTTGGAGGTCAAATTCGTTTTTTAATTTTTCATCATAATTATGCTTCAGATTTTTGTCAATTTCTTGTGGTTGGAGTTAGACTCAGCTTGAGTTTCATTCATTAGTTTAAGCACGAGTGTATTTAGAGGATGAGACACTAGCCACGTTTACATGTACACTTTTTTTGTCATTCTGATTGAAAGATTCGGTGGAGTGTTTACATGAGACGTAATCTAATCCGATATGGTGTTTACATGTGCCGGTGCGTTCAATTTTGGGACACGCTAAGTAGCCTACAAATACAAATCACCAGAGGAAAAAACGCCCGTATTTGCGTTAATATGTTTAAAAAGTGCACTATTTAAAGTTAAATTATTATAATTCATGAATGCTTTTGAATACAGACTTAAGGTTGGTCTATGTTTAAAGAAGACAATCAGCAGATTATTGCAGAAGTGAAATCATGTCAAAAAATGAAAGTAAAAAAAGTTATAAAAGTTTAAATTTACTGTAAATAAAATGTACGGTACTATTATTATTTTATATTATATAAAATAAATATTGTAAAAAATGTATTTTAATCCAAATTTGGCATAAAATTAAAGCCATATGTCTAAATAAGTTGTCTTCCAAATTTGAAGTTGATATAAAAAAAAATTGAAGTTACTATGCAATTTTGTTTAGGCGTTATACCACAAACAGCCACCAGGTGCCATTCAAACCCCATTGAATTTGTTTATGCATTTTTCTGTCACAAATGTATCAGTTTCTCTCTCACTATAACCACCAAATATGGAATCTTGAGACTCGGACCTTTCCGATGATATGTATTTTGTCAAGATTATAAAAAGTGTTGATTCTATAAGACCGTAATACATTTGTAATATGACACCTCCCACAAAGGGGGAGGAACCCGCCAAAAGATTTTAAAGTAACATTTCTATGGTAAAGCAATATCCAATTTCAAAACAGTTTTCATAAGATGAATTTTGAGATTTTAAGCTTTCAAATGATATATAATAATATATGATGATTACTAAAACATGTGATAGGAAAAAAAGGAAATAAATAGAATTTTTGTGTCAAAGGTCAGAGCTATGGTGTATATGTTTTGAGGTGCACTCTTGTCATAAATTAATCTATTACTGCTCCTACATAATTTTTAACAACAAACAGTGGTACAATATCTATTTAGGAGTCTTGGACCCTTCCAGTGATATATAGTTTGTCATGATTAGATTAGGATTTAATGGTAATATATTGAAGTAAAGTTAGGCGTCCCGTATACGGGACGGTGACAGTTAAATTAATAGCTGCTTGCACTTGCTTAGAATAAATGGACTAATACTTGAATCCCTTGCGTTCATTCGAGCACTCAGTCATATGGCCAGAACACGATCATAGAAATCATATGACCTTCTTCTGTACCTCACACAGAACATAGCTTGATCTCAGCCAGTTGATCAACACATATCATCATACCGCCCTCATTTCTTAATGCTAAAGCACTAAGGCATGAAATAACAGTGGAACAAATGGAACAAATACACAAATTCTTACCAAGAGTTGCTAAACAATGAATCAAAGGAGCATTGCTTTATGAACACAGAGAGTGACCGCAATGCGCTAAATCACACATAACATTTCCAAACGTGTTTTTGTACAATATTCATGGCGTGAGCACTTATAAATTTAAGCAGATCGGAAATGATGAATCTGTAATAAACATAAATACAAATGACAAAGGCAAATTTTGGTCAAGTTGTTTATTTTCATTGATCTATACTTTCACTATCATCATTGTGTTGTTTCTAAGCTGAAAAGCAGAAAATCACGCTTCATTTCAGATCCGTTTTTCACTCTGAGAGCAGATGGCAGTTCAAAACACAGCAAGCGTTCTCCATTCTAATGTGTTTTAACTCTTGAAATTTTAACTTTATACCTCTACTATTACCCAGTCTCTACTGTAGTATCGGTGTCCCCAAATCACAGAATGTACTGTGTTATCGACATCACGTTCCCATTCTGATGATGTAGCCACAAAGTAATCGGTTTAACGCGTTTACATGGCAGAATTTTAATTTTTGTTCGGTTTATAAAAAGGTTTATCCCAGCCCTCTCAAGCCGATTACAATTTCATTCGGTTTGGGCATTTTTATTCCAATTGAGGTGTTTATATGGAGCATTTTCATTCGGATTGGACTTTTAAACCGATTACAATGCTGCATGTAAACGCACCTGTGTGGGGATTCATTGGCAAGGAGGGCTTTATATTGAATAGATTCAGTGTCAGATTGACTCAGAATTAAACCGTCTCTCTGTCTCTCTCTCTCTGATGTTCTCAGGTGTGTAGAGTGAAGTGGCGGAGGCTCATGGCTTCATTATGGGGCCTGGGCCGGCTGGGGTGGCTGGTTCTAGTTCTGGTTCTGGTTCCGTGTTCGGGCTGCCCTCCTCGCTGTGACTGTGCAGCTCAGCTCCGCTCCGTCTCCTGCCAGCGAAAGCGTTTGTCTGGCGTTCCAGAGGGCATCCCCACAGAGACCCGTCTGCTGGACCTGAGCCGGAACCGCCTGCGCTGGGTGTCTCCAGGAGATCTGGCTCCTTACCCGCGTCTGGAGGAGCTGGATCTGAGTGAGAACCTGATCAGCACTCTGGAGCCCAATGCCTTCGCCAGCCTGCAGGCCCTGCGGACGCTGAGACTCAGAGCAAACCAGCTGAAGCTCGTGCCCATGGGAGCCTTCGCACGGCTGGCCAATCTCACCACACTGGACCTGAGTGAGAACAAGATCGTCATCCTTCTGGACTACACCTTCCAGGATCTGCACAGTCTCAGAAACCTGGAGGTTAGTGCCTATACACAAAAATAAAGGTGCTTAAAAAGGTTCCCATAGAAGAACCATTTTTGGTTCCACAAAGAACCATTCAGTCTTTAAAGAACCATCTCTTTCTTACCTTTTTATAATCTGAAGAACATTCTTTCGCCAAAAAGAGCCTTTTGTGAAACAGAAATGTTAAAGGTTCTTTATGGAACCATTTAGACAAAAAAAGGTCCTTTTATGGCATCGTGAAGCACCTTTATTTTTAAGAGTGTAAGTCAGGCCAAATTTTTTCTTCTTTCTAGGACAGTGTTTCCCAAAACCTGTAAGCATACAAATTCATTTTCATTATTTAACTGAAATAAAATAAAATAAAATATAAAACAATTTTTTTTTTATTTCATTTAGTTTTCAAGTCAACATTTTTCATTTTCATATAGTTTGTGTCCTTAAATAACTAAAACTGAAACAAGTGTTATTTTAGTATAAATGAGATACTATTGTATTTTTATTAATATTTTGAATTAGTTTTTCCTATTTTCTACTTTTATTTAATTTTCCTATTTTCTAATTTTAATTTAAGCTTTTTCTAAGTTTTAAGTTTTAGAATTTTTTTTGAGCTTTTGTCATTTTATTATTTTTTATATATATATATATATATATATATATATATATATATATAATTTTATTTTATTTTATTTTTATTTTTTTTGTGCATTGCTAAACTAAAAGAAAATGAGAAATGTTCTCTTGGAAACTAGCTGAATTAAAATATGTTGAAGTTTTTTACATTTTATTTTATTTCAGTTAACATTTATTTTATTTCAAGTAACAAAAAAATTTTTTTTATGGTTTTAATTTTAGTTAACAATAATAACCCTGGACTGAAATAAAAATTAATAAAAACCATATAGACATATTAATAAAAAAAAAAATCAGAAACTACTAAAAATGAGAAAAACACACAACAAAATTATTAAAACTTTAAGTGAAATTAAACTGAAAACAGAAAATATAAAAATAAAAACTAGTTCAAAATATTTACAAAATATCGACCCTTATGACTGGTTTGTGGTCCAAGGTCAAATTTATATAAATCCATTTAATTGCAGTCACTTCAGAGTTATGTGCCTCTAGAAGCTTGTGTTCTGCAAGTTAACGATGCATTATTGTTCATCCCAAAGAGGCACAAAATCACTTTCACTGACTTTAACATTAACTGTTCCCTCCTGGTGGAATGACCTGCCCAACTCAATCCTTAGCCATCTTCAAGAAACGGCTAAAAACACATCTCTTCCATCTTTATTTGACCCTCTAACTCTAGCACTCTATATTCTAATTATATTTGTGACCCTGGACCACAAAACCAGTCTTAAGTCGCTAGAATATATTTGTAGCAATAACCAAAAATACATTGTATGGGTCAAAATTATCGATTTTTCTTTTATGCCAAAAATCATTAGGATATTAAGTAAAGATCATGTTCCATGAAGATATTTTGTAAATTTCTTACGATAAATGTACCAAAACTTCATTTTAGATTAGTAATATGCATTGCTAAGAACTTCATTTGGACAACTTTAAAGGTGATTTTCTCAATATTTAGATTTTTTTGCACCCTCAGATTCCAGATTTTCAAATAGTTGTATTTCAGCCAAATATTGTCCTATCCTAACAAACCATACATCAATGGAAAGCTTATTTATTCAGCTTTCAGATGATGTATAAATCTCAATTTTGAAAAATTTACACTTAAAAACCTCTGTCTGCGCTGAGAGGTTTTGTGGTCCAGGGTCACATTTTATCTATTTGTCTTCTTTTTTTATTTAAAAAAAAAAACTAACTCTAGCTTTCTTTTTTCTATTCTATCTACTTGTTTTGTTTTAAAAACAAAAAACAAACAAAAAAAAACCTTGCTGTGTACTGCATTAGGCTCTCCGAGACTTGTCATAGCACTTGCATATTGTTGCTCTTTTGTTAGTTTTGATTGCTTCTATTGTCCTCATTTGTAAGTCGCTTTGGATAAAAGACTAAATGCAAATGTAATGATTCTGTCCTCATTCTCCAGGTGGGTGACAATGACCTGGTCTACATCTCTCACAAGGCTTTCTCAGGATTGATCGGTCTGGAGGATCTGACCATCGAGAGGTGCAACCTGACGTCCATCTCCGGCCAGACTCTGTCTTACCTGCGTAACCTCGTCACCCTTCGCCTGCGCCACCTCAGCATCTCGGCCCTCGAGGACCAGAACTTCCGCAAGCTGTCTGCGCTGAGAGGCCTGGAGGTGGACAGCTGGCCCTATCTGGAGTACATCTCTCCGCTGAGCTTCCAGGGGCTCAGTCTGTCCTGGCTCTTCATCACCAACACCAACATCAGCTCAGTGCCATCGGCCTCCTTCAGAAACCTGGCCTATCTGACAGCCCTGAACCTCTCCTACAATCCTATCTCCACAATCGAGTCCTGGGCCTTTCGAGACCTCATCAGGCCGGTTTATATATGGTTTATTTGGGACCCTGGAACACAAAACCAGTCATAAGGGTCGATTTTTTGAAATTGAGATTTATACATCGTCTGAAAGCTGAATAAATAAGAGATAAACAAGATTGATGTATAGGACAATATTTGGCTGAGATACAACTATTTGAAAATCTGGAGGGGGCAAAAAATCAAAATATTGAGAAAATCTCCTTTAAAGTTGTTCAAATGAAGTTCTTAGCAATGCATGTTACTAATCAAAAATTAAGTTTTGATATATTTATGGTAGGAAATTTACAAAATATCTTCACGGAACATGATCTTTACTTAATATCCTAATGATTTTTGGCATAAAAGAAAAATGGATAATTTTGACCCATACAATGTATTTTTGGCTATTGCTACAAATATACCTGTGCTACTTAAGACTGGTTTTGTGCTCTAGGGTCATATTTATTTACCTGCATGTCATGTGACAGTGAACGTGTCAATCTAATGGGTTTGTGAATTTCTAAAGATGCAAGTACAGCTTCATCTGCTTAAATGGGGAAAGACTCTCAAACTAATTGCGAGGATTATATAACTTTAATGTGTCAAATTCTTAATAAATGAGGTTTATTCAGAAATTATGCTAACAGACTGTATTTACATTTATGCATTTGGCAGATGCTTCGATCCAAAGCGACTTACAAAAGAGGAACAAAAGCAATTCATCAAAGAGCCTTGAATATTTTTAATATACAATGACAGGTTTCTTAGATAAGATTAGAAAGTAAGTTAGAGAAGAGGAGAAATACAGACGAGAAAAAAATTATTGGTGTGTGAATGTATAAATATCTTTTTCTTGACTGTATTTCTCCTCTTATGCATCTTATATCTATCTATCTATCTATCTATCTATCTAACTATTTTTTTTTTTTTTTTTAGTTAGTCTTCGTAATGTTACTCCATTTTTGTTGGTTTTATTGTTTTTTTCCAGTTGGTTTTATTAGTATTATAGCTTTTTTGTTGTGCATTTTGTTGCAGATTTTCTGCAAAAAAGCTATATAGTTGTTGTTTTCAGATTAAGTATAAGTGTGTGTGTGTGTGTGTGTGTGTGTGTGTGTGTGTGTGTTTGTATGTGTGTGTTTGTGTGTGTTTGTGTTTGTGTGTGTTTGTGTATATATCATCTATTTATAGCAACTCTAAAGAGCCAATTAAATTTAGTTTTAGAAATTTTACTCAGTTTTGTTGGGTTTATTAAGTCAGTTTTATTTTTATTACAGGTTTTTTTTTATTTATGATTTTTTTATCATTTAAATAATTCGTTTTAATAAATTCGCTGTGCATTTTCTTCAGATTTGAAATACTTTTTTTTAGATATGTGTATTTAATATTTAATTTTTTATTTTAGTTTTAGTGGTTTTCAGTTTAAACAATTATATGTCTGGCTGGTCAAATGCATGCAAATAATGCTAAAAACAGTATTTTCAGGCTAGTTCAGATATTGTGTATGCGTTCTAGAGAAAAACACAAGCAATGACTCCGTGAAAAAGGGAACTGGTTCTACAACTTTTCAGTCGTTCAGTCGCATATTACGCCGCCGTAAACTGGGTCCATCTCTGTCCAAGTGCTGCTTCACATCAAACATTTATCTCAATAAAAACAAGGGTTAGTTCACCCCAAAATGAAAATTCTGTCATTAATTACTCACCCTCATGTCGTTCCAAACCCGTAAGACCTTTGTTCATCTTCGGAACACAAATTAAGATATTTTTGATGAAATCAGAGAGCTCTCTGACCCTCCCATAGACAGCAACACAACTGAAACAGTCCATGTGACATCAGTTTTGCGACGCTACGAGAAAACTTCTTTTGCACAAAGAAAACAAAAATAAAATAATTTACACAATGCATACGCACACTTTCCCCGAACGTAAACAACGCTGATTACGCCAAATACGCTCTTGGATACTCTCCAAAATGGCAGAAGACGTAACACGGGGGAGAAGAATTGAGTAAATTGTGTTGTTTTTGTTTTATTTGAGAAAAAAAAAATAAAAAAATAAAAAAGTATTCTTGTAGTTTCTGGACCTGGGAACATTTCAGTTGCGTTGCTGTCTATGGGAAGGACAGAGAGCTCTCCGATTTCATCAAAAATATCTTAATTTGTGTTCCGAAGATGAACGAAGGTCTTACGGGTTTGGAAAGACATGAGGGTGAGTAATTAATGACAGAATTTTCATTTTTGGGAGAACTATCCCCATGGGCGGCACTATGGGGCTAGCAAGTGCTTCAGCACCCCCATAGCACCCCCACAAATAAAGAAGATGAAATAAAATATAAAAAACATTTTACTCATTACGCATGCATAACTCGTGCAAAGCAATACAACATGACGTGATTTGCAGTCGCACTTTTCGTAATGTATAGCATTTTATTTTAAAAAATGGATCGTTTCCTTGTTCCAAGTAGGCCTGCCCCCGACTAAAGATTCTTCTAGTCAACTACTCGCACGTTTATGCTAAATTGATTAATATAATAACCTACTAAACCATCCTTTAATATAGGCTATAGGCATACTTGCATATTATATGTATCAAGTGCACGCAAAAAGCCTGCCGCAAAGGACCTGCAAAAGTAATGATTATGAATGCGTCTGGGAAAAAGAAGACATTTTAATTATTTATTACTAAACTAGTGCTTTCTCAGTGTTGGCTACAAACATGAAGTTGCCGAATGCGGACGCTGACTCGCCATCTCCACAGTTATGGACGTGGAATTAATAGAGGAATGCACCTTTTCATACAGACGACATAATTAAAGAGTATTTGTGTTTATTTGAATTGGTTCGTATACCTACATTTCAAGCTTTCTATAGGCCTAGATTTATTTCTTATGCATGTGAGCCGGTTCATTGTTGTGCCGGGCTGAATTTCACAGAGACTGCATGAGACGGCAGAAAGCGCATCCAAAAATTACGTATTTTAAGTTCGTTCCGCAGGGGGAAAAAATGCAAGGGATTGCGTGGACGCCTCCACCTCATGCATTAAGCACAATAATCCTCCCATATTCATAAACAGTTGACATGCGCCTATATAGCCTAGCGCATATTCATCTAACGTCAAAGTGAACGGCCAAAAAATGAGATGAGTCAAATAATCATGGGTGATTTTATTATTCATATGAAAAAATAATAACCTGTTTACTATTAATTGCCCAGCTCCCTCTGACAATGATCTAGCACCCCCTTAGCACCTGCGCCACACCTGACTATCCCTTTATAATTATAATAATGAATCTGTCATTGTTTTGCAGGCTGAAGGAGCTACACATGGTCAGCACCAACCTGCTGACGGTGGAGCCTCACGCTCTGGGAGGTTTGCGTCAGATCAGAGTCCTGAATTTGTCCAACAATGATCTGGTGACTCTGGAGGAGAGCTCCTTTCATTCGGTCAACAGCCTGGAGACGCTGCGTGTGGATGGGAACCCGCTGTCCTGTGACTGCCGTCTGCTGTGGATCCTGCAGCGCAGACGCACCCTGAACTTCGACGGGAAGATGCCAGTCTGCGCCGGACCGCTGGAGGTGCAGGGATACCTGCTGAGCATGTTCACCGATTCGGCTTTGTTCGACTACTTCACCTGCCAGAAGCCTAAGATCCGCAACCGGAAGCTGCAGCAGGTGAGTAGGGATGGGTATTGGTTTTAACGGTATTACTACTCTTAGTAGGGCTGGGCGATTTGGCAAAAAAATTAAATCTAAATTTTTTCAGAACATTTGACCAATTCTCAATTTTTTTACGATTTTTAACTATTCAACTTAAAAATGTAACTACAACATGATTCAAATAACTTTTTCTTTATTAAGCCTCTAGTTAAAGAAAATTCTATTCCGAGTGCACCACACAAAAGAACTTCATTTGAACAACTTTAAAGGCGATTTTCTCAATATTTTGATTTTTTTGCACCCTCAGATTCCAGATTTTCGAATAGTTGTATCTCGGCCAAATATTGTACGTCAGTGGAAAGCTTATTTATTCAGCTTTCAGATAATGTATAAATCTCAGTTTCAAAAAATTGACCCTTATGACTGGTTTCGTGGTTGCGAGTCACATTTTCTTAATTTCTCCAGTACCGATAGTAGAACCGTTAACATCAGAGCTTATCAATATAGCGCTCTTTCAAAATTTAGCCCTGGGGCCCATTTAATACCAGTTTCGGTACCCATTCCTACATTAGGATATTAAGTAAAGATCATGTTCCATGAAGATATTTTGTGAATTTCCTACCATAAATATATCAAAACGTAATTTTTGATTAGTAATATGCATTGCTAAGAACTTCATTTAAACAACTTTAAAGGCGATTTTCTCAATATTTAGATTTTTTTGCACCCTCAGATTCCAGATTTTCAAATAGTTGTATCTCAGCAAAATATTGTCCTATCCTAACAAACCACACATCAATGGAAAGCTTTTTTTATTATTATTCGTTACCCATCTCTACAGGTGACAGCACTTGAAGGCCAGCCGGTGTCGTTCCTGTGCCGCGCCGAAGGAGAACCGACGCCGGCCATCATCTGGATTTCCCCGCAGAGACGGAGGATCACTTCCAAAACCAACGGCAGGATTACGGTTCTCCCCGGCGGGACTCTGGAAATCCGTTATGCGCAGGTAACAGACAGCGGCACGTATATCTGCATCGCCAGCAATGCAGGCGGAAACGACACCTACTTCGCAACGCTGACCGTCAAAAGCCAGCCGGTGGATTCAACGCTCTTCGCAAATCGCTCTCTGTACGCAGCAGACTTCAACGAAACCGGACTCAACAGCACGCGCGTTTTCCTCAAGTTCACGCTGGATTTAACCACTATCCTGGTTTCTACAGCCATGGGTTGCATCACTTTTCTGGGTGTGGTGCTCTTCTGCTTTCTGCTGCTGTTCGTCTGGAGCCGCGGAAGAGGACAGCGCAAGAACAACTTCACCGTCGAGTATTCCTTCAGAAAGACCGAAGGACCCGCCACCACCGGCGGATCTGGAGGAACGCGCAAGTTCAACATGAAGATGATATGAAACAACGCAGCCAGGGGCCCCCTGGGAGAAGCATAAACGCCCAACGCTAACACACACAGTGCTGACTCGCAGAAATACACACGCTAAATGATATTAGAAACCTGAAGACCTTGCAGTGTTATTTCGGTAGTATTAATATAGGATTAAATATATTTATATTCATGAACTGGTTTTTATTTTTATATTCTGTTTGCATTTTGCTTTGAGTTAAAGTTTTAGTAATTTCGCTCTGCAATTTTGTCGGTTTTGTTACTTTTTTTTTACTAGGTGGTCATATATATATATATATATATGTGTGTTTTTATTTTAATTTTAGTTATATTAATTTTATTGTATATTTCTATTTATTTATTTCTGAATATTTTAAATATTTTTTCCCTTTTTTAAATATGTATATTTAATTTTTAGTTTAGTTATTTAAAATTATATATATACACCCATCTACATTCAAGACAATTACTAAAATCAAAATGAAAAATGAAAACAGATTTTTAAATAAAAAACCATATATACCATATATATATATGTGTTCATTTTTCATTTTGATTTTGGTAATTATGTTGCATGTCTGTCAGTTTTAATTTTTAATTTTTATTTTTTTAATGTTTTTTATTTAGGTATATTTTTAAATATGTATATTTAATTTTTCATTTCTTGTTTCAGTCTTAATTAACGATAATAACACTGCAACCTTGTTCTCACAGCCGTTCTACTGCAGCTGCTGGTTAAACAATACAGTAACAAACAGTGACTTTTTTGCACTTTTTGTCAATTGGGAATCCCCAGATCTGCATTTAATAATAAGTTTCCTTTCAATACTCATTGCATGCAAAGTCTCCTGATAAACCAATTTCTCTTCACAGAGAAAATTACAATTCGAGAAACAGCCACAGTGTCGTCTTCGAATGACTTGTGAAAAGTAATAGCATGTAAATTTGCTCTTTAGAGTTGCTAATCAGCATAATAATTTAGACACAAATAAAGCCGAGGCGATTTCCATAATGCGCTTTAATGCAATGCCCACTTTCACCAAACCACAGCTGAGACGAGGAACTAAATTGCAATATTTTTGTTATGCATCCAACAAACAAACATGCAAACTGCCATAAAGCGAGTCATTCCAGCATTATTTGGGCTCTGGTTCTGCGATGAGCACCTGTGTGAGTTGGGACAAACGCACCGGCCGCGTCATTGTGTCTTTCACAGTGAGTCCAGCAGCAGTCAGCCAGAAACGCTGCGTTTACGAAGCCCAGCTTTGTGTTCTGGCTGCACGGTTTCTGCTTTAACGAGCCTGGATCGGGCTGACGAGGGGTCGCGTGAGGTCAGGGCTTACCCACAATCCCCCTCGGTCAGCCTCGGTCCATGCATAGCCGACAACCCGCTGGCCTTCATGGGGGCAGGCAGCATCGGTGTCGGATCCGCTAGACGTCAGGAACACAGAGAAACACACACTAGAGCCATATATTTACACGAGGTTTACAGCAATAGTGCACTTTGGAGAGACATTCTAAACGCTTAACGTGGCTTAATGCATTAAAACAAACTCAATAAACACATTATTAATAAAGCGGACCATGTACAGACAAGCAGATTCCAGAATAAGAACACAATGTGTTTAATTACGTTAAGCATTTTCCTCCCATAGAAGAAAAACACTTAACGTGGCTTAATGCGTTAAAACAAACTCAATAAATACATTATTAATATGTGCAGATGAGTCCAGAATAAGAACGCAATGTGTTTAATTACAAGTTAAGCGTTTTCCTCTCATAGAAGAAAAAGCTTAATGTGGCTTAATGCATTAAAACAGTGTTTTTAAAAGACCAAACTCAATAAACACATTATTAATAAAGCGGACCATGTACAGACAAGCAGATTCCAGAATAAGAACACAATGTGTTTAATTACATGTTAAGTGTTTTCCTCTCATAGAAGGAAAACACTTAACAGCTTAATACATTAAAACAGTGTTTTTAAATGAGCAAACTCAATAAACATTGTTAATAAATCATACTATGTACAGACAAGCAGATATGAGCCATAATATGAATGCAACGCTTTTAATTACGTTAAGCGTTTTCCTCTCATAGAAGAAAAACTCTTAACATGGCTTAATGCATTAAAACAGTGTTTTTAAAAGACCAAACTCAAGTTTTTCTGTACATAGTATGATTTATTAATAATATTTATTGATTTTGTTCATTTAAAAACACTGTTTTAACTAGTGCTGGGCAATGATTAATGACGATTAATCGCATCCAAAATAAAAGTTTTTGTTTATATAATATATGTGTATACTATGTATATTTATTATGTGTATATATAAAGACACACACATGCAGTATATATTTTGGAAATATTTCCATGCATTTACATGTATATATTTATATTCATATAATTTATATTATATATATATATTAATATATAAACATAACATAATTTTCTTAAATATGTACATGCATGTGTGTGTATTTATATGTATCTATACATAATAAATATACACAGTATACACACATATATATAATGTACACAAAAACCTTTATTTTGGATGCAATTAATCGTCGCCCAGCATTAATATTTTCCTCCCAAGGAAAATGCAATTAAATGCTTTGCGTTCGTATTGGCTCATATCTGCTTGTCTGTACATGATATGCTTCATTAATAATGTGCTTACTGAATTTGTTCTTTTCAAAAGCACAGTTTTAATGCATTAAGCCACTCATCTTCTGTTTGCAATAACTGCATATTTTATTTTTCTACTCAGCCTCATTTATGCATTTATGACTAATAAGTGCATTTATGCACAATTAAGATGCATTTGTTTATTCATTGGCTTCACTGTGAATTCATTTTCTGTTTCACATGCACTACTTGCTATACAGTGAAACTGCACATTATATAGATTAGAGTCCGTAATGCACAAACAGATATGATGCATGGTTTTCTCTGGTCCTGATGCTCTTTGATTTTGGCGGCCGGTGGGTGAACGTCTCTGCTTCTCCTGCCCAGTCCGAACCCCCATGTCATTTCCCATCATCCCCCCCGACTGGGTCTCAATGAGGGAGGGTCCCTGGCTGGTGACCACGGATGTACATGAAAACATGTCACCCATCTAGTCCATGTGTCTTTGACTGTAGAGGGTATTCTGTGTTTATTATATTCAGATCATTTGTTTAGAATGTGTTTTTGTACTGCTTTGAATTGTTTCTTTTATTTAGTGTTTTCAATACGTCAACTGAAATCGCAACAGAATCTGTTCTCAACACCTCAGCTGCTCAACGTGGAGCGTTTCTGAGAAAATACATTGTTAAATTTGAACAGACTGAGAACCAGAATGATTAGGATGAACTTGTTCTAGTTTTGTGCATCATGCACGTCTGTTAACCGGCTGCTGGTGTTGAAAACAGATTAGTTAATGAAGCCATAAATGAAGAATGTTCTAACTTAAACTCACCTGTCCTGGAGTGTGTGTGCAATATGACAAATACTGTCAAACCCACTGGATATCACCTTCAAGAGGCCATTAATTAACAGATTCTACTACACCTGGGTTATTAGGTAACTAAACTAAAACTAAAACCAAAAAAAAAAAAAATTTGTTACTTGAAATAAACGTAATTCAAATAAAATATATAAAAAATTAAACATTTTTTTAACTAGTTGCCAAAGCAACATTTTCATTTTTGTTTAGTCTAAATTGATGTATTAAAATAAATAAACAAAAATGAATAAAAAATATATACGTTTTAAAAAAAGAAACAAATACAATTTTTGTGTAAATAAATGTAATTTACACAACAAAATTGCTAAAACTTTAACTGAAATAAAAATGAAAAATATAAAACAAATTCAGTATATTAATTAAAACTATAATTAGCATTTCAATGATACAAAAAATGGAAATTCCATTAACTGTAAACACAACTCAATGCAGTGCAATATTCAAAATATATGTAAAACACCTGTAAAAATAAATAAATATTTTTGTCTATTTATTTATTTAATTCAGAAAATTCCATCCTATTAATACAGTACATTTCCCATATTTATTTATTTATTTATTTATTTTATTTTATTTATTTATTTTGGAAGTGCACACTGAAATCAATTTTATGTAGAGGCAATTTTCACTCAGAAATTGCTTGTAAATTTCACAGATAATTAGAAGGAAACAGCAAGTAACATAGAATTCAACTTTAAATTTTGAGGTAGAAAGACTGATTTTTTTTTTCAAACACTTCAGCAATCTTTGTTTTATATACGACTTTATATACGATTGTTCTCCTAACAAGATTTGTAAATGTTACAGTTCTTCTAATCAATCAGGTATTATGTTCAGGTTGCATTGTAGTCATCTACTGAAACACTGTTAGTAGTAATAATGATTTATCAGACGGTTTGTCAGAGGCTTTGAGTAGAAAGCTGAATGTTTGATGCTCCATTGAGCTTGACTTACATAATCAACTGAGAGCAGAGACTCACTCACAGCCCTGGAGCGACTCACAGCCCTGGAGCGACACTAGTTATAACACTAGCCATAGACTATGCTCTGTTTGACAATCTAGTGAGCTAAATAGGCACCTAGACAGCACATTTTAAAGAATCAGTTTCAAACAGAAAAAAGTAAAATGATGCTTTGGTCTACTTCAAAAGCAGCTTGCAAATATATATTAATAGGAAAATTTTGAAAACTATATATATAGTTCCCTTTGCAGAATTTTTATATATATATAGCTTTCCTGTAGCTCAAATAGTAGAGCATGGCGCTAGCAACGCCAAGATCATGGGTTCGATTCCCAGGGAAAGCAAGAGCTAATAAAAATAAATGTAAAACTGTAACTTGAATGCAATGTAAGTCGCTTTGGATAAAAGCGTCTGCTAAATGCATAAATATAAATATATATATATATATATATATACTCTGAAATATATATTTATTTATTATTGGGACTCTGAATTTATTATTATAATTTTTTTTAATATTTTCTATTTTAATTTTAAAGTTATAGTCATTTTATTTTGCTTTTGTCATTTTATTTTTTTAATTTTTTTTATTTGTATTTAAATTTAGGTTATTTTAGTACTTCAAGTTAACCTAAACGTAAATGAGAAATGTTGCCTAGAAGTGAACTAAAATAAGTATGTTTATCATTTTATTATGAATTTTTTTTTTTTTTTTTATGGTTTTAGTCCAGTTAACGAGAATAACCTTCACATGTCACTCAGTATATAATATTTAATACTGAAATGAAATAGTTTTCAACAGTTGAAATATTAAAAACTGGAAATATTTCTTGTTACCATATATTCTCTTTATGCATCGATATTTTAATAGAGCGTTTCAAATCATCATGAGGTTCCATTTCAGTCGTTCCCTAAGAAGGGAGCTGCCTATGTAGACACTAAGTTGTCTCACTAAGGTTTGGAACAGAGCTCATCACTCTAATAATTAGTGTAATCTGTGATGACAGTAAGTGGTTCAGGACTCAGCATTCTGATATTATCTAATCTCTTAAGATACAGAGTGACATAAGATGTGATATCCAGCTGGTTTGACTCTCGTCTGGATGAGGTGAAGTAAACATATCAGGTTTTGTGACCCTTCGCTGTTTCGTTGACTGGTTTGAAGCGTAGCTCGTTGTTCTCAGACCTCACCGACATCATCCACAGTCGTGTGAGTACAGTAGATGTTGTCCATGTGGCCTGTGATTGGATGTTGTTGATGGGTTGAACTCTTTCTGTTAGCGTTAGCCTCTAGCCGTGCAGTCAGTCACTGTGTTTAGGTGTGGTGATGATAGAACGAGAGATCGGAGGCTCAGCCGGGATCCATCCCACAAAAACCCGGCTTCCTCTTAAACCGACCCTTCCTTTCCTCCTCATACGAACTGGACGATGAACTGAAATGACCTGCTGACGCTGTTCATCATCTGGATTATTCTCTGCTGTTTAAATCAGAAAGGATCTGTAAAGTGTCCTGGATCGTATTTAACATATTTGTTCCCTTTTCTGAATTTAATCAACATTGTTTGCAAAATGCCTGATGCAAGTTGAGCTGAATTCTAAATTTAAGAATTGGGTGTGAATTTGAATTGAATTGCATCACAGGATGTTGAATTGGAATTTTGATTCATTTGCAACTTTAGTTGCATTTCAAAGAAATTCACCAGTCACTAATTATATCTATTTAATATATAGAATATATACATTTCTCAAACAAATAGAATCCTACCTGAAAGTTTCATATTCTCAAAATAATTAGCAGACATCTAAACAAATTAATCTAATATTTATTTAGTAAATAGCATTCTGTGTTGATATTTTTGAGTTAGATTTTAATGTTTTATATATATAATTTTTATTGTGTTTTTGTCATTTTTATTATTTTGTATATATATTTTATTATATTTTTTTGTTTTAGTTTTTTAGTACTTTTACTTAAACCAAATGAAATTAGAAAGTTTTTGGCAACTAGCTGAAATAAAATAAGTTCTATATTTATGTATACATTATATTTTATATGTTTACATTTTATTATATATATATATATATATATATATAATATCATTTTGATGTGTTTTGTCATTTTTATTATTTTTTATATATGATTTTATTACATTTTTTGTTTTAGGTTTTTTTTTTAGTACTTCAGTGTAAACCAAATGAAATAAAATAAGTTCTATATTTATGTATACATTTTATTTTATTTCAGTTAATGTTTATTTTATTTCAAGTACACTCTTAAAAATAAAGGTGCTTCAAAAGGTTCTTCAAGCGGTCCCATAGAAGAACCATTTTTGGTTCCACCAAGAACCATTCAGTCAAAGGTTCTTTAAAGAACCATCTCTTTCTTACCTTTTTATAATCTGAAGAACTTTATTCGCCACAATGAACCTTTTGTGAAACAGAAAGGTTCTTCTATGGCATCGAAGCACCTTTATTTTTAAGAGTGTAATGGTTTTACTATTACTTTTAGTTAACAGTTACCCTGCAGTAAAATGAAAGTTCATTTATTAATATAATGATCGTGAATTAAAAAAAAATAATAAAATTATATGTGGCATTTGGAAATTTAATCATCTAATGTTTTGGAAAATATACCATATTTTGTTTATATAATGTTTATAACAAATTCATACTGAAACTGTTAAAAACTACACTTCATTACGTTGAATCCTACATCACAATTTTGCATCCTGTTTGCTACTGCACTTCAAATTCAGGAATTGAATTTGATTTTAAAATCATCTCAATTCAGTTCAGAATGATGCTCAACTCTCCAATACAAGAAACAGACAGCATCAGGCATTTACATAAGAATCTATGATTGTATGTGATCATCTATGAAATGTGCACTGAGTCTTTTATGTGCTCTTAGTCTGATGATTCTCAAGCAGCAAGAACAGCAATACTCAATCACACTTCACCTCTAATAGATTGAGCAGCTGCTCATCAGCTCCCTCTATTGAGCGAGTCAGTCGCTCCTGACCTCCATTCAGTCCTCTCTGTCTGGCTCTCTCTCTTCCATCTTGCCTCCCAGAGCTGCATTACAAGCATCAACATCTGCCAACATTCAAGCACCAAGATTAATGGAGACGCTGGGAATGTTTTATGGTTTTCTCATGTCAGAAGGTTGAATTTTCTCTAAACCGGTTTGTGGTCAATTACACACTGGCTGTGTTCAGAATGGAATACTAGCATACTGCACTGTATATACTGCATATATTTTTTAAATAGTATGTGCAAATGCATGCAGTGTGCAATGATAAACGTTTTAAATGGTGCTACGTTGACATTGTGGGATGCATTTTTCCACTGTGTGCTTAGTATACTGTACATTTGAGTAAATACAGTAGGTCAAGAGTTCTTTGCATATGAGAAACGGTGTAAAATGAAAAAATTTACAGTATTAAACGGTGAAAAATAGTGTGTGTAAGTATGTTATTCTGAACACAGCCGCTCTCACACAGCACCATGTCATTTCTTCATATCAAAGATAGCATGTCCAATAAAAGCTCTGCTGTCTGATCAGCTCTCAAACGGGATCTTCTTTGTGATTCATACATGTTCTGGTGTTCAAGCCGAGAGTCTGTTCTCTCATTAGCCCAAGCGGCGGAGCAGATGCCCCTCTCATCTCCAGAAAGTAGGTCTTATGGTCCCCGGGCCCCTCGTCTGTCTGGTCTCCTCCACTGTCTCCTATTGATTCTCACACACAAATGTGCTTTATTTTACACAAAATCCTCATTCACAACCACCAGACCCCATTACGCTCTAATTTAGAGTGTCTCTTGTGGAAAAATGGTCCTTTTAATAAAACATCTGAAGTTCACAAAATGTTTCACGCTCTCATTACAGCAATAGTTTTGACCCACATACTGTATTTATGGATCATTAGTGTTGTTTAGTGTATCCATTACATGACAAATTTCTCTTGTAATTATTAGTACTGTTTAACTACTTAATTAACACTAAGTATTAAAGTAAACAACCAACCGGAACAGAATAGAAACTAGCCACGTTCTAGCGATTAGCCAAAACATGTTTGCGCTAATCGAAGATGTTGCTGTTTTGTATCCATTACATGACGACATTTCTCTCTTGTATTATGTTATGTAGTTACTAGTACTGTTTGCCTTGTAAAAACTTAGTTAACACTAAATATTAAAGTAAACAACCAACCGGAACAACATAACTAGCTACGTTCTAGCGTTTGCGCTAATCGAGGACGTTGCTGTTTTGTATGCATTATGACGACATTTCTCTTGTATTATTTTTATTTTATTTTGTAATTATTAGAGGTGTTTGCCAATACTATAACACTAATTATTACAGTAAACAACAACACAGAACAACAGAAACTATAACGTCTTCGCGATTAGTGAAAACACGCTAATCACGAGTACGGTCTTGTTTAGTGTTTGTTTATTATAATAATATGTGTGTCATTTTATTTCAGCATTAACTTAAATCATATCTACACTATAAATTGTACTTGACAGCTACTGGTGAAATGATCTATGCTGAGGAGAGTTAAAGAGATGTTCGTCTGGAATGGAGGTCAGTCAACATCGTTCTTGAATCATTTTCCCCATGTGAAATGAAAAAAACTCCCCTAAAACGCGCATGTGAGAGATGTATTGTCATTTTTTTATTTGCTCTGAACGGATTTTGGAAAATATGAACGTGATGTGCTCTTTGTCATGTAACTTTACTGCTATCTAGTGGTGAAACACCAAACCATTGAGAATCTCCATCCACGATTCTCAGGTTCTCAGTTTTAAAGCTCTTCACCTGCCACATGCTCAAGAATAATTTTATGCAAATATAATACGACTGTTAGCCCCATAATACATGGCAGAAGGTGTCATTGTTGAAGGTTTTTCTACCTTTATGGTCATGAAATGCTCATGATCTTTATTTCTGTGGCTCTGTATTGAGATCAGGTTTATCAAAGATAGGCTATTTGTTGGTACATTGATGACAAAAATCTAAATTAGTGTTAGTGCTGTAGAGTGCAGCCTTTTTAGAGATAAATAAGAGCTGACTAGTAAAATTTGTGTGAAAAGAAAAGAGGGTTCCTGTCTTAAACTCAACAATTGTTAATTTTTCTACTTGGAATGAATTAGGTTCAGGAATGCTACTCTTCAGAAAGTATCCATTTGGGATTTCTGCATGCCTTCTTTACATTTGATGACATTTTGATCCCTAAATGTGCTGAACGCATCCCTGTATTTGTGTGAAATCCATCGGATGTCTTTATTGCTCGCTGTGAGATTGGATGAAAACATTGTTTGACTCATTTGAACTCGCTGTCTGAATATGAGCCATAATCTAGTGAGACATTTCACAGCATTCAGACTGAGTTTGTGAATATTTCAGGTATTACATGTAACACATAGAAAATAATCATGCAAAGTTTCATAATGTAAAGCAATATATTCTTGTCTTTTGCTTACTTTTGCAATGAGACATGATTTCTCTTCATCTGTCTATAGTTCATATGAGATGTCAGATGTTTGTCTTCAAGATTTGTGGGCATTCAGTGGCATTAATAAAGAGTTATTGAGCTCAGTCCTAGATCATTGGCATATCGTTGATAGTTCAGGTGAAACGATTGAGCTTCTGTTGTGCAATTTTCATGCACGTCACTTTTATTTGCTCATCATATGTGTGTTTAACCTTTGCTAAATCATAAAGGGGGTTTACAGCACACATGATGAATGAAAGTGCAGTTTTAAACTCGATTTGTTTTTTCCATCCAATCTCACAGCAGCCTGGTCTCGTCCATTATAATGTGTATGAATGTTGTTTCAAGCGTTTATCTGTTATTTTCTATGCATATGTTTGTTTTATACTGTTTGTCTTGTAAAAAAAAAGAAAAAGAAAAAGAAAAGACCTTTTATTCATAAAAGCATGTTGTACCCTGTTCACCGTCTTGGCTGTTTCTTGTCTGTTTGCATCTGTTTCTGCTCATGTATCTGTTCAACAGCACTGAAATCATGAATAAAAGAGGCCAGTTATTCAGTCCAGTTTAACCCCTAAAGTTTGACCTTATAGCAACATCATTTTCTTTCAATTTTGTCTCACTATTCTAAAATGTGTGCATTTAAAAGGATGTGACACATGCTGAAGTACTCAAACTGAGCTATCATGCCTGTATATTTTTACTTCTCTCAGGATTTTTGATGAGTTAAATATATTAATGCAATTTTGTACCACAATGGAATTGCATTAATGCATTTCATCATTGGAAATGTTCTGTTAGTATTGAATTTGTTTATTTTGAAGTGTTTATAGTATTATAAACATTTATAGAATGGTTATATGCTTATGTGGATTTATAGTAACAATTAATAATTAGTTATGATCTGTGATCTAATTTTAAGACTAATATTGAAAAATAATGGCTGACTTAGTTTGAGTCTGTAAGAGCCATAATCATTGATGTAATTAAAAGATAATTTATCATTTAAAAATGGCTTAATTTTCCATTGTGATACAAATTTCCATTTTTTTATTTTTTTTTTATTTTGTATTTTGTATGTGTTACTGTGGTGGTTCCACCGCTAGGTGTCACTGTAGCACTGCAGTGTTTCACTTGATTCACTCAAAAGACCAAACAAAGTGTTTTCCCCCAATTTTTTTATTTACTTAATTATTCAAAACACACAGTTGTATTTACCCATACTGGTTGATTGATGTTCTGTAACAGTTATCACTCAGGTTTAGCCATCTTTAAAAGACTCAACATATGAACATACTGTAAATAACTGTACAGGCGTTCATAACCATTGAGATCAAGACTGGGAAACAAAACGCTAGAAGAATGACGAGGACAAAAAACGTCAAAAGCAGTCGCTGTAGCCTATATGAAACAAATTTAATGCCATAATTTTAATTATTTATGACTAAAGCCCTAATATAAAACTGCAGTGATGCAGCGCTCCATTTACAGTCGAATTTGGGATATTCCTACATTCAGTTTTTGAATTTGAATTTTTTGGAAGGACTGGATTTACCCGCGAAATTTCGCCGAGGAACGATAAACGTGACCGCACCTTAATTCTCAGCCAAACGTTTGACCTTCCCTCAGTAATAATAATAATAAAGATACACTTTGCACTTAATGTTCTCTAGATATTATAATCAGGGCAGAAGAACACAAGTGTGTAGTGGTGAGTTTAGCGTAGGCACTTTTTTATATATATTTATTATATTTGATTATGGGTTTCGCGTGTGCTGTGTCTCCTCATCAGGCATTCAATCGCAATACCCTGAGTCACGTGAGGATGGTATTTGGCGGGAATATGAGAAGGAAATGGCGGGTTTTTGGAAAGGTCCTTGCATAGCTCTCAGTGCAGCGCTGTCACCAAACGTCTGTATTCTTTCAGAAACGACAGGTAAATAACGACTCACTTTTTCAAAATGGGTTGCCATGAATCTGAATACAGAATTATATTTTAAAGGAACAAGTTCAGCCCAAATACAAATATTTACCAAGCTAACAAAATACGTGAATCCTTATAGAAAGCCCACATGAATTTCCCGTGTCTTCTACATGTGATATCAGATGGGAATTTTAATTTTACACATTTATACCATTTAAATGTTCCAAAATCGCATGTTTAGCATTTGCAAAGTTCATGTTTCACGTTTTCCACATATTTCACATGAGATTTTAATGTGAAATTCATGTGTTTTTTTTCTGTAAGGGGAACACTGTAAAAAATAAAAGTGGTTTCAACTTAAAATAATTTGTTACCCAGCTGCCTTAAAATTTTAAGTTTAGTCAACACAAATATCTAAGTTGTCACTTAGTACAACTTGCCATTTCAAGTTGACTAAACTTATTTGAGTTGACTAAACTTAAAATTTTAAGGCAGCCAGGTAACAAATTATTTTAAGTTGACTCAACAAATTTTTTTACAGTGAAATGTAATATCTAAATGTTTTCTGAATGTTTTTAAAATGTTTTTCTTGGTTATAAGAATGGAATGGAAACATTTTTGCAAATATGGGAACATTACTTTTAAATGTTCTCTAAACATTCTGAAAAAACATTAGAGAAACTAAAACGTTTCAGAGTTTTATGAACTACGTGCTAATGTTTGGAGAACATTATAACGTTGAGTGAACATTCAATTAATGTTAATTGCCAGAAGAACGTTTCTTTCTTTCTTTTTTCATAACTTGCGGTAATGTTAGCCAAAGTTCCCTGTTAACTGGACACTCATCATCCTCATGTCAATCCAAATCTTTTTTGACCTTCTTTCTTCCATGAAACAATCAGAATGCTCTTTTTCATACAATGAAAGGAATCAAATGCATTTGGAAGGACACGAGGGAGAGTAAATGATGACATTTTGTGGTGAATTGACCATTTAAAGCACCTGAAAATGGATAACATAAGATCTAAATCTTTCAGTCTGAAAGCCTCTCTGGAAAATGACTAAAATCAGAGCTGTTCTGAAATACAGTTACCATGGCAATCTGCTAAAAAATCTATATTATGCCTTCTTGACGGGTGGATGGTTTAAACGTGCGGCTGCACTCATCGCTCACAGCGTTTCTTTCCCAGTCTCAAGTCTTTACAGCGACTATCTCTCAAGTGTTCTTTCTCGTCTTTTGTTCTTCTCCTTATTGGAAATTGATTGTCTTCTACTATCACAAAGACACATGGTTCTGATTGATTCTCTGGTACCAGAGGAAGGAGGAGGATTCGCCCGTAAACGCAGAACACACAGAGAGACTGGAAACAACGGCTGTTGTTTATATGACATGTTGATCAACCACACATGTTAAATCAAAGAGGAATGGATGGATAAAAGAGTGAATCACACAAAAACCTGACAAGAACATGTCCAGCTCATATCTCACTTAAAACCAAAGGAAAGGCAAAATTATATTATTGCATTATGTTATTGTCATATACGTATTATTATATTTAGAAGAAAAATAGGCAAAACAAATTACAGCGTGATGCATTATCTAAACTGTTTTGATGTTCTTTAAATAATGGCATTTATTATTTAATGCATTTTTTAAATAATTGCATATATGCACACAAATAATTATTAATAATGTAATATCTTAATGCAAAATTAAGATGCATTATATAAACTGTTTTGTTGTTCTTAAAATGATTGTATTTATTATTTAATGCATTTATTAAATAATTGCATATATATAAATTATTAATAATGTAATATCTTAATGCAAAAAAGGTACTGGATGTAAAAAGTCTCTATTTTCTTAATGCAAAATATCATTTCTTTTTTCCTTGCGATTTTGGTTGAAATATGACCCAGACATTTCTTTGTGATATTCACCTAATAATTATGCACATACAAAAACAGGCAGTCCAGTTAAGAACCCCAGAACCTTGATTTAACTTAAGTGAAATTTCATTTATAGAGGTGAGACAGAATAAGAACACAATATTGTGTAAATAAATAAATATCACACTTGTAAAATCGAATTGTTCCCCCGTTGGGCGAATCCACGTTCCTCCTGCCTCTCCCTGACCGTGACGTACGAGTCGTCCTGTCTCTGAACAGTTAGATTAATAGCCATGCATAAAAGAATCACCAGCGGTTCCCTAACGACAGAAGAGCTGGTTTTCATTATCTTTTTTTTTTTTTTTTTGTCTTTTTTCTCTTTTAAATATCAGGATCACTTGAACACGCACAACAAACACTAATTCAACTGAAATGCATTTTCCTTGGACAGAAACATGGGTCAATAAATTAAATAAGAGAGAGAGAAAAACAAATGGAACATTAAAATGAAACAAAAATTATACAGCGATTTGCCCCATGATATTACTTTGGTCTCTAAAGCTCATTTTGGTGTTTCTTATAATTCAAAAGAACTAACTACTACACAAGCTTTGGATAATTTCAAGCAATCTTGAGTCCCGTGGTTTTCATGTTGTGATGCCAGAAGGATTTCTAGTTGCTCTGACGCCTCTTAAATGTTAAGTTTGCATTGAGCTCAACTTAAAAAGTTTGATTTTGAGGGAGCATGCCAAAAATGAACAGGAAAATTACTCAACTCAACAAGACGGTACAGAACAGTAAAAAGCTTCAAGTCACAATATTTCCAAAACTATTATTTAGCAGTATTATCTTCTACTATCATCGTTATTGTTTCATCAGATTACCTTTACATTACAAGTGTTTGAGGTATATCAGAATTCTCATTGTCAACACATGCCTGCCAGTGTGAAATGACATGATTGGTCAAACGTCTGTGAATATGTCCGATGGAGGCTTATGATTGGACGACCACTGACAGTGCAGGTATACCTCAGTTTTACACAATTATCACAAGCACACACTTCCAGAATACTGTAAATTACACAAAAATAGCTCTGTTGGAAGTGTGTGTGTGAATCCAGAGGCGTCGGCACACGTTTACAGTAATAATATCATGTTAAGCATCACTAACTGCTCGTCTGTGACTCCTGCACACTTCATTGAGAAATAAATACACTTAAATAAATGCAGCAAATAGAAAAACAACTACTTTCATAAAAAAACAAAGTGCTTCTTTATCAGAAATGGAAACAGAGTCCCTTGTTCTTATGCAAAATATGCAGCTATGCAAAAAAATATGTTTTAAAAAATATATGTGTGTGTGTGTGTATGTTTGCGAGTGTGTCCAGAGCAATTCCACCCGTGGTTGAAGGAAAAAGGCACTCGACTTGTCCTGCATAGTTGCCACTTCCTTCACCGTGGCATAATGCAGTCTGACTACTCTGTGTGTGTGTGTGTGTGTGTGTGTGTGTGTGTTTGTGTGTGTGTGTGTGTGTGTGTGTTTAGCTTAGTTTGGGGACAAACTTGTGAGTTTGAGTTATAATTAAAGGATTAGTTCACCCAAAAATGAAAATTTGATGAAAATATGCTCACTCTCAGGCCATCCAAGATGTTTGGAGAGATGTAGCATTGCATCACTTGCTCACCAATGCAGTGAATGAATGGGTGCCGTCAGAATGAGAGTCCAAACAGCTGATAAAAACATCACAAGTAATCCACACCACTCCAGTCCATCAGTTAACATCTGGAGAAGACAAAAACTGAAAGAAATCCATCATTAAGACGTTTTGAACTACAATCCGAGTCCATAATCCATAATAACGCTTCCTTCAGTGAAAAAGTCCATCTCCTGTTGTCTCTCACATCAAAATCCAGCCACATATTTGTTTAGAGCTGTTTTGGCTTGTAAACGCTGCTTGATCTGTGCAGATTTCTCTCCTGATTCACACCAGAACACTTTTTCACTGGAGGAAGCGCTATTATGGATTATGAATTTTAGTTTAAACGTCTTAATGATGGATTTATTTCAGCTTTTGTCTTCTCCAGATGTTAACTGATGGACTGGAGTGGTGTGGATTACTGTGATGTTTTTATCAGCTGTTTGGACTCTCATTCTGACGGCACCCATTCACTGCAGAGGATCCATTGCTGAGACACATTTCTCCAAATCTGATGAACAAACAAACTCATCCTAATCTCGGATAGCCTGAGGGTGAACACATTTTCAGCAAATTTAACTTTTTGTGTGAACTATTCCTGTGTGTCCCCATTTGGTTTGCTACGCAAATGTGTTTGTGTGTTTGAGAGTAAATGTGTCGCTACACTAAATCACATTGGTGTCCGTGTGTGTTTGTGAGCAACAGGCGGGTGATGATGAAGATGATGATGATGGTTAAACTGGCAGGCTGAAGAAGAATCTTTGGTATCAGTGGCTGTATCACACACACCACTGTGTTTCTGTGAGGTAGCCACATTGATTCTCACTACAAACGAGGTGTGTGTTCGCTTTTTTCACATTTTTGCTTCACATCAGAGTTTGCAATGACACTGTTTAAGAAAAAACTCACTCTTCGCCTGGTCGCGGCTTCAAAAATGCTACAGACATCTGCTGTCTTACCTGTCTGGACAGCGAGACAGCAAAAGATGACCGTGTCAAGAAGGGCCTTTTTCACCAGCAGGAACTTTTTGGATTGATATACAAAGAAACAATATCCATCTCTACAGCTGCGAGAGTTCAGGAGTCCGTTTCTCCGCAAATGTTCGTTATACACAACAATCCCTTTTTTCTTCTTCTCGGCGTCACAAGGTGCTTCTTTACACTTACAACAGAGCACAAAGGGTCCAGACGTTTAATACAAACTTTGTGTCTATGTAACTATTTTTACCCGCATCGTTATTATAGAGGAACAGAGAGAGAGAGAGAGAGAGAGAGAAGGAAGGAACACAAGGAGGAAAGATAGAGCATAATATTTACAGTTTCATTTTCGGTACGTTTTGGTAAATGGATCGATTTGGTTTCCAAAACAACGGATGAGTGTTTCTCAGCCCCTATGGGAAGGATTTTGCATGATTTGTCGGATTCTCCCGCACAGACTCATGGGAAAGGAAGGGAGTCTTTGGGGTTGGCGGCTCGTGAGCATCCTCTATGATTATCGTTAAGGCATCTGTCGTTGGCACTCAATTATCATACAGTGACATTTTACCTTTAGGTTTGGCCACTAGAAGCTGCAGGTCTCCACAAACAGGAGAAAAATAATCGCACAGCTTTTACTCTCTGCTTGGTTACTGATTGTTTCATCTTTGGTAATGGAAAATATCTTTGGATGTGAGACATAAATGTACGAAAAAAAGCTCATGGATGATAAAAATCCTGACATCTGACAACCTGCACAGGACAGATTCATACTGCCTTCAAGTCCATTTGGGAAATCGCAAAGAAAATAATGGGAAAGTGATAAATTCTATACTTTTCATTTGACTTGATGCAGGGTTATTATCATTAAGTAAACTATATATATATATATATATATATAAAACATTTTGGTAACTGAAATAAATTTAATGTTAATGGAAATAAAATAAAAGATTTAAACATTTTATTTCAGCTAGTTGCAAAGGCAACGTCTCTCATTTTTGTTTAGATTATCGTGAAGTATTAAAATAAATAAAACTGAAATAAAAATTAGCAAAATCTTTGTAGTCATTGAAAAAAAATTATAAATAATTATAAAAAATTATAAATAATATAACTAAAGCTAAAATAAAATTAATAAAACACTATACAGACATTAAAAACAAACTAATAAAAATGACAAAAACACAACAAAATAACTAAAACTTTAACTACAATTTAAAAGAAAACGAAATATAAAAATACAAACTGATTCAAAATATGAAAAAGACTATAATAGTATATTAATTATACTAAAATAAAATAAATAAAAAATATAAACATTTTGAAAAATAAAATAAAAATAATAAAAATGAAAAAATCGCAGCATAAATAAAAAAATAAATATGAAAATAAAAACTAATAAACAAATATAATAGTATACCAGTTATCCTAAAACAGCAGTGACTTGAAGGCAGCATGTCCTGCAGCAAACGAAGCGTGAGTTTCTAGTGTTTTCCAGGAGGTGGCGCCATTGCTCTGTGCAGATGAAGCGCTCTGTAAACCCCTAGGGTAAAATGATTCTTTAGGGGCCAATACAGAGGACTGATTGATTCTTTGCATCCCTTTATCATTGTGCTGAAGCAAGAACAAGGCGCCACGCTGGCAGTGAAAGTACAGACTGAGACGGTGAGACACCTGAAAACATCGGATGCGATTTGAGAAGCTACTGCGACCTATTTATATGTGTGAAGGACAGGTCAAGGAGTGGAGAACCAAGGGTTGTGTGCTAAAATACGTATTGCCTTCTTTTCCTTCTTTCTGCTGCTCTATGAGAGAGAGAAAATTCTGCTTGGCTAATCCAGAGACTGAGATGAGAGATGTTTTAGCTCAAATATCAAGCACAGCTGGGGGAATGACCAAAATACACTAAAAAATAAAATAAAGGTGCTTAAAAAGGTTCTTCACAACGATGCCTTAGAAGAACCATTTTTGGTTCTACCAAAACCATCTCTTTCTGACCTTTTTATAATCTGAAGAACCTTCTTTCGCCACAAAGAACATTTTGTAAAACAGAAAGGTTCTTTAGATGTTAAAGGTTCTTTATGGAACCATTTGTGACCCTGGAGCACAGAAGCAGTCTTAAGTCGCTGGGGTATATTTGTAGCAATAGCCAAAAATACATTGTATGGGTCAAAATTATTGATTTTTCTTTTACGCCAAAAATCGTTAGGATATTAAGTAAAGATTATGTTCCATGAAGATATTTTGTAAATTTTCTACCGTAAATATATCAAAACTTAATTTTTGATTAGTAATATGCATTGCTAAGAACTTCATTTGGACAACTTTAAAGGTGATTTTCTCAGTATTTAGATTTTTTTGCACCCTCAGATTCCAGATTTTCAAATAGTTGTATCTCAGCCAAATATTGTCCTATCCTAACAAAGCTTTCAGATGATGTATATATCTCAGTTTCCAAATATTGACCCTTATGACTGCTTTTGTGGTCCAGGGTCACATTTAGACAAAAAGCTCCTTCCATGGCATCGTGCCTTTATTCAAGCACCTTTATTTTTAAGAGTGCATCCACGATGAGAAAGAAAAACGGACTAATAAATGAAAAGAATACGTTTGATTTGACAAATGAGATCATCCACATCCGCCTTGTCCGGAAGAGGTTTGTGAGGTTTGATGGGCGCCATAAATCATCAGCTTTTGGCCAGGCGTTTGAGCTTCTGCATCCGCGTTTGGGACGCTCAAGCCTTGGAGAAAGTGGTTGCTGAAGTGCTGGGCTGCCCTGGACTGGCCGCATGTTCGTCCTGCCAGCGATCCACGCATCTGCGGCGTGCATTCATGAAGAAGTTGCTGACGGTGGAGAGCTCCAGGCCCAGCTGCTGAGAGATGGTGATCTGCATCTCCTTGCTGGGCCGCTTGTTCTCCTTGAAGATGGCGATGAGCGTTCGCCGCTGCAGATCGGTGAAGACCAGACGCTGCTTTTTGGGCAGCATGTTTCTGTCTTTGTGCTGCTCCTGTTCCTTTCTCTTGCAGGCTGCCAGGAGGAGACACAGAGAAAGAGAGGAGTGAAAATACAAGAATTCAACTTCCTCAAAATCATGCAACCAGTATAAAGCTGATAAACGAAACAGAGAAATTGATTGCAAACTTATTAAATAAAAAATTGTTTTAAAGCAGTATATGCATTTAGCTAGTCAGAAATACTATTTAAAAAATGTAACACCATGATAGAGTGATTAGAAATGTTTTTTCTCTTCACACTATATCAATTTATATCCAGCTTCAAAAATGTCTCATGAAAATGTTTTTTCGGAATGTTCTCGAAACATCCAGTTTTTAAAATGTTGAACAATGTGAACATTGCATTACATAATTTTATAGAGGAATCTATACTTTTGAGTGTTCTCTGAACATTTTGAGAAACGTAGTAAAAATTAAAAAACATTTGATGAGTGCCCAACTAAAATGTTTTTGAAGAAATGGTTCTTTGAGCGATGTATTTTTTGTGCTAATGTTTTGAGAATGTTATTAAAGACAAGAGAACTTTAAACAAACATTCTATTCTATTTTTTCTTGGTTATTTGAATGTTAAGGGAACATTCCATTTTATCATTTTGAAAACATTATCAAAATGTTACTTTTGAATGTTTTCTGAACATTCTGAAACAAGTAGTAACAGCAACAAAAAAAAAGTTCCATTAATTATGTATAAATGATGTTTTTGTCCTAACATTTTGAAAACGTTATTAAATAACAGAGAACTTTGAACAAACATTCTTTTTAACATTACTGGAAGAACATTTATTCATAACTTTAAGAGAACCTTGTCAGAACATTTTGAGAACTCTCCCCATTAGCTGGGTATAAATGTTGATATATTAAAAATCATTTTTATTTATCTGAACAATTTCCCCCGGTTTCACAGACAAGGCTTAACCCTAGTCTCAGACTAAAATGTAAGTCTGAGCTGTTTCAAGTGAAAATTTTTTTTAAATATATCAGTGCCTTTGTTTTGTCTCAACATGCACAACGGTAATGTTTTTTAATAAGGCATGTTTATAAAAATTACTCAAATGTCTTAATTGAACTATGGCCTAATCCTGGCTTTGTCTAAGCCATGTCTGTGAAACCGGGCCTTTATGTCTGTGAGCTTATAAACCCTGAAACAATAGAACTGCCACTTTAAATGATATAATGCACAGGAAGTGACATCATTAGAGTCTTTCTGCTACTTATAGAATAGTCATTTGTTCAGAATTGCACACTAACTTATAATTTTTGAATGCTATCAGATATGCCAAAATGTGCGGTATGCAACAAATAATAACACATATCAGACAGTGAAGACTAAATTACTGAATTAAATCTACATGTTACACTCTTAAAAATAAAGAGTTTTCATTTGGAAAACCACATGAATTAGTTTTTTTCTATATCATATTTTATAGAAAAACCGTTGCAGCAACCATTTTGGTTCCCCAAAGAACCTTTCAGTGAACAATTTTAAAAAGAACTATTTATTCGAAGAAGATTTTAATAATCTAAAGTACCTTTTCCACCATAAAAAACCTTTAGTGTTTCCATAAATGTTAAAGGTTTGAACCATTGATGCTGATAAAGATTTTTATTTTTAAGAGTGTGCATTTTGCAGGTCTATGTATTTAATGTGCATTTATATATATATTTGTAGTGAAGCACAAACCAATATTTTCATCAACTCTCTCTGTGTGTGTGTGTGTGTGTGTGTGTGTTTTCAGTGTGTATCCTGTGGGACTCATGTTTGAGAACCCTCAGGCAAAATCCACTCTTCCTCTGCGATCTGTTTGCAGTCATCCAGAGGATTTACATTCATGTGTTCACGCTCACAGCTGACTCTATAAAACACTGCCGACGATACGCCAAAGCCCAAGCACTTTCCACTTTTAGCAACAATCTCCACAGTGAGCAGGACGATCTGTCTGTGCAACAAAATCATTATGTCAGCATTTAACAGTCCTGCCTGTTATCATTCATTAAAACAAACCTAATCGTCTGCTAATGCACAGAACACCCCTCTATGTTTCTTACTGTATAATTCTGTGATTCCTTCTCTTGCATACGCCTGTATTTCTCACACACACACACACACGCGCACACACACACACAGTCTTGCGGTGAGGGTTACCCCAGTGAGATTGTGCTGAGGAGGCTGATGCCAGGCCGAGCGCTGTATGTCTAATTACAGAGAGCCATGAGCCAATCGATCTACCCTACACAGTCAAATCTGTTTACTGCTGCCGTCTAAAGCTGCAGCTCACTCATCCATCATATTCATATACCACCACACACACACACACACACACGCACACACAGCGCCAATAAAAACACACACCAACATGCAGAATCACTCAAATACTGACTGTACAGCAGTTCATACATGCATCTGTCTGTCTATCTATCATTTTACCTATCTATCTATCTGTCTTATCTATCTATCTATCTATCTATCTGTCTTATCTATCTATCTATCTATCTATCTATCTATCTATCTGTCTGTCTATCTATCTATCTATCTATCTGTCTATCTATCTATCTATCTGTCAATCTGTCTTATCTATCTATCTATCTATCTATCTATCTATCTGTCTGTCTATCTATCTATCTATCTGTCTATCTGTCTTTTCTATCTATCTGTCTATCTGTCTTATCTATCTATCTATCTGTCTATCTATCTGTCTATCTGTCTTATCTATCTGTCTATCTATCTATCTGTCTATCTATCTATCTATCTATCTGTCTATCTGTCTTTTCTATCTATCTGTCTATCTGTCTTATCTATCTATCTATCTGTCTATCTATCTATCTATCTGTCTTATCTATCTGTCTATCTATCTATCTGTCTATCTATCTATCTATCTATCTGTCTATCATTTTTATTTTATTGTTTTATCTATCATTATTATCTATCTATCCATCATTTTATCTGTCTATCCATCATGTTATCTATCTATCTATCTATCTATCTATCATTCTATCTGTCTGTCTATCTATCTATTGTTCTATCTATCTATCTATCTATCTATCTATCTATCTGTCTATCTGTCTGTCTATCATTCTCTGTCTGTCTGTCTATCTATCTATCTATCTATCTATCTATCATTCTATCTGTCTGTCTGTCTATCTATCTATCTATCTGTCTGTCTATCATTCTCTGTCTGTCTGTCTGTCTGTCGTTTTATATCTAAATAGACTAACATAATTAATACACAGTGTATTATTTGAATTATTTGTAGAGATATGTATCATTTAAACTTCTTTAAGAAACGTTCTGAATGTAAACAACATTCTGTAAGCATTCTGTATATTTTGGTCTCTTGTTGGTTTGTTCAAATGACAACAGCTGTATTTTGATTCATTAAAACGCCATGGCTGTCTTTGCAAGACAAAACAGATTCATCTGATTCAACAAATCATATATGGATAGGTGAGGGAAAATACGATAGCGCAGCATTTGCCGAGTACTCTCCCTCCTCTCTGACCCATATTGAGAGCTCTTTTGTCCGATTGTCTCCTGTTTGTGTATCGAGCATCATTTGGGCTCTTTCTTTCCCACCATCAGCCTCCCGATGTCACGCGCTCCCGCGCCTCCCTGCGAGTGGGCTCGCACTGGGCTCGAGGGATCAATACGGATCGATCGCCCGGGAAGGGGCCCTGATTACTGGACCACGTGCGCAAGAGAAAACAGAGGAAAATCGATCATTGCAGCTTTTAGGGCAACAGCAAAGCGCAGACAGAAAGAAGAAAGACGCGCATTCGACGCACTTTAAGAGAGCGATATTCTAAAACATTCAACCAGCAGATATGTTCAAAACACTGAGTAGCCTACATTTACTATACAGTCCTACAGAGAGTATTTCTTACATGCTTTTATTTAAAAATCCATAATAATGGCCTAACATTTTCTGGATGCCCTCGAATGTTGGTCGTAAAGGTGTAAATTCTGCCATCGTTTCTCTTTTCTACTATTTTAAACCTTAAGAATCAGAATTTAAGAGACATTCTGCAAAATTGGCTCAACACAAGGCAGCTTAGGCCTATATGATAGGCCTATTCGGAATCTTCCAAAGACATACGATAGCTTTAAGTCCTACTAAAATTGATATTATTCACTCAGAATATTTACCTGTTCATTTAGCAAATGCATAGATGTGAGGAAAAAAAATTGGCTACTAGAAGCATTAAACAAAGTAGTGCCACTAGAATAATACAATGCCAGAGCAAGTGTATGTGCAGAACAGTACGGAAATGAGTCTGCAATTAAATATGCGTGCATTTAGTTGCTTGCGTTCAGTTTAACGTCGCGTCGCCACGTGCGTGAAGCGAGACGCTCGAACCAATCATGTTTTATGTCATTGGCGCGTCTAAAGCCGCCATTTTGAATAGTACATGTGAGATTTCAAGCGGAAAATGTGAAGGACTTTCCCCTCATACAAAGATGTCATCTGGCTTCAGATGTCTTTGGATATTGCGCATAAACCGTGGAAAACAGAGACTGCAATGGGCGAGTACACACAACATTCACTTACTTAAACACAGTGTAAAACACTGGGAAAATGGCCAACACTCCCTATAATTTCACGCACAGTTTATTCAAATCTCAAGGGTGGAACAGTAGCGAATGAATGCAATGAAATGCATGAATGTGGGCAAATCATAATTACCAGAAACCACGCTCAGAACACAAAATGCTGATCTATATGCATCGAAAAGAGAAATGCGAACTGTACCATTTTAATCTGTTAAACTGAAAGGAAATTAGCTGAAACCAATTGAGAAAATTCTTTATTGGAGAAAGATGCATTTCAACCCTTAGGCCAACAAACGAACCAAATAACAATAATATTCTCTGCGGATATGCAATTAACCGAATCTGGTCCCATAAACAATATCTATAAATGCAAAGGAATGACCGCTCCTCCATGTCCAAATAAGTTAGCTACAGTATAACCCCTTTTAAACAGTATAGGCTATAACCCTTTTATTGTCGCTTATTATGACAACCGCATTCAGTTGCTTCATTTTTAATCCTTTTTTCTTACAAATTAATAGTCCAGGAATCGACTGACCTTTGCTTTAAAACCTTTTCATGAAGCATGTATTTAATATATATGTCACAAAGCAGCGCTCGTGCCAGGTTTCATAACGTCGTATCTCCAGCTCAATAATAATAATAAACAGTGCAGTGTGTGGGAGTTGCCCCTTAATACAGCCATAATTTGCTGAACATTTTTGCTTTTTAAAAGTTCAATGCCAGTTGCAATAAATCAGATTCTTATTTTCAGTTGCATCAGAATTAGGAGCCATTTTTATGTAATTTCATACACTAAAATATGTTAGACAGCACTTGCACATTGATGGCTGTCTGTGACATCAAGACTACGTAAACCCGCATTGATAAAAGAAGAAAGTTATCCATATTGACTGTAGCTCATGTGAAGGAAGCCGCATAATCACAGAAAAGACATTCAATACGGGAAGTGTGTGTGATGTTTGCAGATGACATTTTAATGGGCAGCGTCTGTTTAGTTTTGTAATCCAATGGTAAGCGCTGATATTGATATCTTATCACTCAGATGGATGAATATAAACTGCTGCAGTTTGTTCTTTTATTTATATTTGCTATGTTCTGAGTTCATATGGCAGTTTTTGTAAGAATATGAGAGTTGCCTAAATCAATATTCATCAGTTTAATCCATTTATCACAATTTCGTATTCTGTTGCTTAACCCATTAACTACAAAACACTTTTAAAAAAAAAATTTTTTTTTGTCCTAAACATGCTTTCTAGAGAGTATAATAACAGATTCTTGATTTTTTTTTTAGACATTTGGTAAACTGACCTCAGCCAGTCCTTTAAGATGTGTAAAATTGTGAGAATGCTTCTTGTTTATGGAGATTGGATTGCTAATTGTTTCAGTAAATGATCCATTATACATTTTAATGTGTATGCATTTTTAAACTGCTACCACAGCAATGGTGACATATTAGATTTTCTTTGTTTTATTAGAATATTCTTTAGTCATAACTAGGCTACAATTAGCTAGACGTTAGCGCCATAGCCCATTTAATTTTTGACATGAATGAAAACGAGGCTGTAATAGAAATCCACTGCGTTCAATGGATTTGTTTAAGAACCGAATGTTCAGCTGACCAAACGTCTTTCAGAAAAAAAACAAAACTCCATAAAACAGTTTCGAAAATTGTCACCTCGGTGTTTTATACAGCACGTGCCACTGACTCTAAGTTTAACCCTCACAGCCTCGTTTTCATCCGCCTTAAATTCAAAATGGCGTCTAGGTCTCATGAAGATGCTTATCAATAGCATGACTTTCTTTTTTTTTTTTTTGTATTTTGCGTGCTATTTATATGCAGAAACTATCTTTGGCGTGCATACGAAACGCACGTGTTTGACGTGCATATGCAGTTTTTGCGTGCATATGATACGTTTTGTTGGCATGCATATGATACTTATTTTGGCGTACATAAAATAAGCACCTACCCCACACCCCTAAACCTAATCATTGCGTATCATATGCACGCCAAAGAAACAGAAAATCGTGCCATTAAAACGCACTTTCATGAAATCGGGTTATAAGTTCTAGTAGAACCATTTGTGCAAAATATATCTTTTTGTAAAGGTTCCGTAGCCTAGAACCTCAAAAAGTCAATGAAATGAACATTATTATTGTAGATAGGCTATGTGAACATGCTGTCTGCTGAGGTGGGTGTGGTCTGTGTGCGTGTGGGCGTGGCGGAGAGAGCGGGGGGCGGGGTCGATAACTAACCGCACCAGGCCGCTAACAGCTCGCCTCGGGTTCGATGGCTTGAGCGGGGCGGTTCTGTTTTTGGGTGCGGTGAAACGAACCTTCTCCCGCGCGGGCCGGGCTACTGCTGGCGAGAAACATCATGTCAATCAAAGCCCAGTCAACACAAACCAGATCAACAATACACACCCATTACATGATGCTGATGAGTTTATAGATTAGCAACATTTAATCAATGCGGCTCATTTCTGCTGCTTAAAATATTACCGCAACATTTTTTTCTTGGCCAAACAATGCTAGTGGTTTTTTTAAACCATAATTCAGAACCAAGATTCCTCTAGTGAATTGTTCACCGACTTAAATTCTGAATTGAACTGAATTAAATGTAGCTACTTTATCTAGTAGGATCTTATTTGATTTGGTTGCATATTAGGCTATAGAATATTAAATTCCTGTAGATTCCCTTGATAAATAATATTTTTAGCTTAGTGTTTATAGTGTGAGCGAAGGTAAAATGAAGCTGTGCTGGTTTTGAGTGGATGTCAATGTTCATCATCGATTTGACAACAATGAAGGTTAAAGCGGATCCTTTAATTCGATTTTTATTTCTCTCTCTGTGTGTGTGTGTGTGTGTGTTTGTGTTTGTCGTGATACACACACACCACAAATCTGTTCATGTTTTTCTGCCAGCATCACAAATGAAAATATACTTTTTCGACTTTTCGTTGTCAAAAAATAATTAGCTATAATTATTTTCCATAGTCGTATTAACGTTACCGTTTTAATACGATATGCACTCATATAAACATTCAATTACTAGTGAATTGTGCGTTTATTGTTAAACATCTATAATATCAGCATGCATGTACGAAAAGCAAATAAATAATGAAATGTCATTGGATTAAAGCAACAGTTAAAAAAACATGTCTCGGTAAGTAAATAAATAAATAAATAAATAAGCGGTTTTCTGAGAAGTAAAAAAAAGAGTTAGGCTATCTGCCGGCCCGGTAGGCCTATTACAGAAATTACAATATTGTTTAAAAATGGAATATTACCGTAATATTTCATGTCAACCAGTTAATAAAATAATAGTAATAAATCATAAGATAATATTGTATTGCTCAAATTATTAATTTGATAGGCATATAAATATTGATATTTTTAAATGCAGAATCCCTCATTTCTCAGCTCAGAAATAATATTTGTAATGCTTGTTTTAGATATATTAAATAGCACATTTATGAATACAGACAGTAGTTAGTATTTGCTTTGTATGTATGTGGCTTGCACATTTAAAAAAAAAATCGGCCATCGCTTTTCCATGAAAATATATGTATAGATCTGCTCGAATAATTCAAAACAACATCGAAAATTTATTTCTGTGCAGGCATCTCATATGCGGCTAAAACGGAGTTTGTAACTCATCTGCGTGTGTGTGTGTGTGTGTGTGTGTGTGTGATAGAGAGCGTCTTTCTTTCTCAATGCCAGTTATTATTTTAAAAATGAATTATATATAAATAACCCACTGTTGTACATCTGCACAGAAATCATTTTTTAAATAACATGCATAAGAAACACACTTTATTGCTATGGGAAACATCTGCTAAGTAAATGCCTTATTCCAAAAAATCTTGAGATATAATGTGATGGTTTATATCTAAATGATCTGACTTCATTCCTTCAGGTGGCTTGATTTAGAATCAGCTGTATTTAATGAGACTGAGGTTTTATGAAGTCTTAATATTTTCCTGTTTTCTTAAAGTTTGCTCTGACTTTAAAATAAGAAAAGGTAAAGATGCAGGTTTTTGTTTCATTTTAGCCGTAATGTGCTGAAAGAATGTAAAAGTATGTAAAATGCTTCAGTATGATCATTCATATTATTAAAACCTCACAGAGACTAGAAGGCCCTTCATAACATTCTGATGTTCAGAAATCTGCATTCTGATAATATTTAGATCAAATATACTGATAAATATGAACAGCGAGCGAGTTTGGCTTTTCATGCAGGTGTAGCATTATATGAGTGAGGTTTTCTCTTTGTCCAGGTCAGAATGAGTTTGTCTTTGTCTTGCGGCTTTCCTAACTGGTCTCCAAAATCAATTTCTCAGTGGACAAACATCTGACAGACCAGATCCATCCCCAGCAGCTCAATTAAACGCCATTCATAGACAGTTTGATTGATCTGAAAGCCAAGAAGTCATTGCAAGAGCAAACCATCACTTGCAGATCTTAAATTAACCCTGTGTTTTATGTATGTGTGTTATTCTGGAGTGTGTAACATTTCACACACACATCTAAACAATTACATACCATAGACTTTTTATATCAAATTAAACTTGCATATTTAGAATATAAACCATTGCTAGCATCATTTATAGATTGTTTTTCTAAATGTATACCGAATGCCCAAAAAAACATTTGTCAGATTTAGCTTGCATTTGAGGTCAGCTGTATTCCCAAACTGTAAATACACTATATTGCCAAAAGTATTGGGTCGCCCCCTTCTAATGAACAGGTTTGACTACTTTAGTAATTTCTATGAGTATAAATCTTAATGTTAAAGCATATAATGATATTCTAGGAAATTGTGTGCTTCTAATATTATGTAAATAATATTGCTTCTAATATTGACTGTAAATGCAGACCTTGAGCCAAAAACTCATCACCAAACACCAATGACTTGTACATATGGGGACAGTCATTTTAGACACTTCCAAAACTGT
>JAFVLL020044692.1:0-26552 GCA_021397915.2 Tor tambroides | reverse complement strand
TTAAACAATAAACTCCTCTCCATTGTGTACTCAATTAATTATATATATATATATATATATATATAATTTCAGTAAAAAGAAAGGAATTTAGAAAGGCCTTGCTATAGTGATGTCATCATATGCAAATACTTTTAATACAGCAAGATATTTTGAAGCAGGCTAACCTCTTGAGCATATTATACTCCTTCCTTTATTATTCTGCAAAGCAACTTATGCTAACTACAGTCAATATCTGGTTTCTGTGCCACTTCCTGTCTATTTTAGATCTCATATTGACTAACCCTTGTGTGTTTGATGTTCTGAGATCTATATCTCAGTATATATGTGCATGCACACTATGATGGCTGTGCTGAGCCTCTCCCTAGAAATGGTTTGAGTATATTCTGCTGCAAACATTGAGCAGAGGATAATGTACAGACTAATGCATGTCTTATGTAAAGTTTCTGCTCCTCATGTGTATTCTGGGTTCCTTCAGGGCTACAGTAATTAAAAGGTAATACTGGGAGAAAAAAGGCTGGCAAAAAAATGCATTCAGTTTGTCTTGCATTTAATTTTTTTTTTTCATTAATTCATTAAGACTTAAAAATAACATATATCTTTGGAGAACATTTGCACCCCTTATAGGTGAAAAGTGTTTATGCAAGCGTACATGACAAGCAGTTTTTGTCTTATCTAAAACGTAATTCAAACTATTCTCGTGTAAAAAAACAAAAAGAAAAATAAATAATAAAAAATAATACATGTAAAATGAATTATTACAGATTTTTAGAGATAAAGAAGGAAAAAAAAGAGTAATCTAAAAATTAATGAGGTGTTTATATATATATATATATATATATATATATATATATACAAAAAAAAAAAAAAAATGCTGGTTTATAATAAAAAAAAAAAGAAAAGAAAAAATGTTGGTTGTCCTCTAACAGACCTCCATACTCAGGACTTCACACACACAACCTGCAAATTAACATATTTTAATTAAGACCCTATTTATAATAAGATCACTGGTTTATGAAAATAGTAAATCTCTTGACTTATCAGAACAACTTCTGGAGTTTGTAACTGAATAATTACTCAATGTCATGTTCTAAAGGAAAAACAATTTAGTCAGAAATAAAAAGATTTCAGTAACACTTTGAATATTCAAAGGAATGTTCATATATAATTTTCTCAGCCCCACTATTGCTGAGTTAATGAAATAAACAGAAAGAAACACAAAAATGCAAATGAAAAATAAAAATAAAAATGCTGAATTCTATGTGCTATGTTCTAAACAGATGAGGTATTTTCCAAGGGTCCGAAGTAGACAGGTCTCTAATTTCCTTCCCAGCAAAGGTCCAGATAATCATAACTTAAACTATTTCTGGAGAGAATATCTTGTGTGGTTATGCAATTAAACAATGTGCAATTCAGGAATATTTGTTGTAAATTTCTAGGTTGGTAGCAATATATGAAATAATAAATCGTAAATACAGTAGGCCAAATAGATTCATAATCAAGTCAAATGAAAGACTATGAAGATAGTATTGCCTTGCATACAGTGTGAAAAGTAAACCAATCCAGGATCTGAATACGGATTGCAGCCCTCTAATTGATGACATCTGACCCAGACTGTTGTTCTCTACTGAATATCAACAGATGCAAAGTTTTGTTTGTCACAGCACTGACTGCATATGCACAGCATGGTGCACAACTAAATGTATTTATATCATTATTGTACATGAATATACAATTTAAATCAACTGAAACATCTAAAACATATGTCAGTTTTATTCATGTGGTGTTTTGACAAATGCATCGTCAAATATGTTTGAGTCTCTAAACGGTACAGGATCTGTGAGAATCTTACTCTGGCATCAGTGGAAAAGATACTTTAAAAAGGCAGCTTTCCAAGCTACAAATTACTTAGAAATTAAAATATCTACCCTTTAATTATTATTCGACTTTTAAAAGCTACATTAAATATACAAATTGTTTCTCAACAACAAAGGTGTCTGCACAAATATGATCTACAATTAGAAAAACAGGTGGTGATGATGGTGGTGATTTATTATTTTGTCCTATATTACCCATACAGGGATACACTCTGACAGGTGCTGGGCGATTGGTTACATCTAGAAAAGCACCTTTTGAAAAACATACCAAATGTTTTATTTTCAACAACATATTGTCCCATGAACTCTGATAACCATATTCATGTACATAGTATTTACATTGTAGTATACTTGTTTGAATAATATGGGACATGCTGAAAAAACATTCCCAAGGTTTTGCTATAGCCTATGGTTAAGTGCTTTATTGTAACGTCTTTACCTGATGTGCAGAGTTGTTCAGTGTTGCCCTGAAAAATCTTCATCACTTGTAAACGTCATATAATCCACAACTGTTTTCAGTGGATTGTGAGCAAAATGTTCCACTTCATCCGTTCTTTTTGTCCTCAACCTTATAAAGGATCGTACCCCTCTAAACGACTCGGTGCTTTAGTAAAAAGGCTGTGAATGATTCAGAACCGAGTCTCGACCAGATTTGGATCGTATTGCTTACCATTTCATTTCACTAGTTCATTCATATAAAAATAGCTCGCTACTTGAAAGGCTGACCTATTTTACTGTGAAGCTACTTCAAATGAAGTTTGGTAGAGTCGCTGCTTGTGTAGCAACTCGCCAAAACAGTTTGGCACTCAGGACAATCATCCAGACACATGGTCAAGGGACATGATCCAGGCACATGATGGAGGGACATCACGCAGGGACATGACCTGGAGACACGAGCAAGAGGTATGATCCAGGGTATTTCCTCATGGGATGCCAGCTTGATATCAGAACAGCTATAAAAAAATACTTGGAATTAGATCGAAGCAAATGTCAAATTAATTATTGACTGCTGACGTCCATTGCATAGTTAAAATGTGATTCTGCAAAACGAAGGTCACTTTTTTGTTAACAATTGCACTTTTCAGTAACGTGACTTTTTCATATATGGAACTGTAAATTATAAAAAGAACCATCATACAAATAACGAAATGATTATTTCAATTAATAAAGAGTAAAAGAGATCAGGTCTATTCCATAAAATGTACTTCATACAGAGGCACTTTTGAGAAAAAGCAGCATACATGTACGCTTTGATCAGCGTGACACGGACAGCAGGGGTCTCTGTCTGACCAGTATCTGCTCCCTCCTGCAGTGCAGCACTGCAGATTCTCTCATTCCTATTCCTCCTTCAGCAACTCATTAATCAAATTGATTGGACCTCATCAACTTAAACAGAGATCCTCAGCTGTTTATTTCAGCAGGTCGAGGGCTGAACACCCCGCTGGGGATTGTGGGGAGGTGTGTGTCCTCACAGTCAGGAATGTGCGGGTTTAAAAAAGCTCTCATTTAGGTGGCTGTCCTCTGCAGTGATATGCAGTTATTGCAGACGCCCACAAAGGGCTGTAATGCACCCAAGCGATGGACGCTGAAGGTTCAAGAAAAGGTAAGTATTATGCGACTTCCCAAAAACAGCCATTAGTCAGAAAATTCCAGACCAGAAGGGGGAAATATATATGTTAATATGAAAATTCATGTTTTTGGAAATAAATTGAGTCTACACACACAATATGTCATTCTGTAGTTAAAATTGAATTTCAGTTGTATTACAAATGATCAAATTTAGAGTACATGTCATGATTAATTAAATACATGTAATTCAAATAATTATGAAAATATATTCTGAATTTAAAGTATGAACTCTTAAAACTTGGGAATCAAAATTCTCAAAAGACAAACAATTACGTTTGCTATTAATTTAACAATTTTTAACACATTTGCTATTGAACTATACACACACACACACATTGTCAAGAAATATATACAAAGCGCTTTAATGTGAATCCAGTAAATGAAGAGTTCAGATGCAAAAGCCTCTAAGTACGTCTGATGTTTTTCTTTAAAATTAGCATTTCTTTCTGGCTACTAGGTTTCTATGTAAGTACTGGTACTTCTGAACGGGTTGAGGCTGGGATTTAGCACGTTTGAAGTGAAAGTACTTGATGAACATATACTATGTGTGGAGAGCATTCACTCAGTATCATTTTCTCATTTTTGACCAAGATGGCTTTTAGAGGCTTTTGCATTGGTACTCTTCAAATATTGTGTTTATCACTGTGGTAAATCTGTTTTCTGACACTTTTGTTAATAATGTGCTTAAGTGTCAAGCCCCTAAAATGAATAACCAAAATCAAGTGATCGTTTTGTCCCAGCTTGCCAGTAAAATATTACACTGCACTTGTGTTCAAGCCAAAATTAATGATACATGCTTCAAAAATGACTGTTGAGCCGTGTTTCCAGTTTCCAGTCTGTCAATAAACTGTCGTTATGAGCCGCTCATAGGACTGGTTTGTCAACTGACACTGCCTCAGGGTTAGCAATACCATAAGAGCTGGTATATACAACATCCTCTTCCCTCAGCTCACATAACCAGTCAGCACAACATTTGCCATTGTATTCAGCTTGTGCCCTTTTCCCAGCTATCCTCAGAATAGTTCCTCTTCTTGTTAACTGAAAGCAGATCTAGTATCATGCTGAGATAATGGAGAAGTCGCTCTGTATCCTCACTGTGGTGAAACTGGCATAGACTCAGTCTCTTATACAGCATGTATTATCAAATATTTAGAGAAGCTCAGATACAGCTCAGCTCCACTCTAAATGCATATTAGCCAACGTCAAGTGAGACTCAACTGAATGTCAAGGATTGAGGGAATGTGCCAGCGCAATCATTTAATAATTTATGGATAATTACCAAGCAGATTCTCTCCATAACCTTATACATATTATGGCCAAGAAAGAGTGATGGTAGACACCTCTGACTGTTTTGTGGATGCAAAGCTTAAATAAATAAGGTCAGCATGAAATTAAAATTCAATCTTTTCAAATACATGTTATTGATCTCATTGTAAATTATTCATCTTTGTATATTTTTTAACTTTTTTTTTTGAACTTGTATCATCAAAATGTCATAACTGGATCTCCCAGTGAAAATCTGACCAGGGTGATCATTTAACTAAAACTATTATAAACATTTTTGTATATATATATATATATATATACATATTGATATTATCTGAAAAACCTAAACTATATGAAAAAAAAAAAACTGAAACAAATTAAAGGACTAAATTCACTAACTGGAAATAAATAATAACTAAAACTAAAATACACCTAATATAAATAATAATTAAAACAATGACAAAACACACACACACACACACACACACACACAAAATACTAAAAATTAAACTAAAATAAAAAAGAAAACTGGAAATATAAACAAAAGGTAATTCAAAATATTTATGAAAACAGTAGTATATTACAAATATTAAAATAACTGAATCTGACAGGTAATGAAATGGTTTATTGAAATTAATTGCTATGTTGATAAAATATAACTATAATACAAATTCATAACTACATAATTTTAATGTACACTGATTAAAAGGCACTTCTCCCCCATTGTGTCATAGGTATTTTTAAGGCATTGTGTGAAATAACAATAAATGTACATGTTGTAACTAGGTGCATGTGACTCTATACAGAGAAATGTGAAAAAATTAGATTGTGTCATAATATACTGAACAAAATTATAAACGCAACACTTTTGTTTTTGCCCCCATTTTTCATGAGCTGAACTCAAAGATCTAAGACTTTTTCTATGTACACAAAAGGCCTATTTCTCTCAAATATTGTTCACAAATCTGTCTAAATCTGTGTTAGTGAGTACTTCAACTTTGCCGAGATAATCCATCCACCTCACAGGTGTGGCATATCAAGATGCTGATTAGACAGCATGATTATTGCACAGGTGTGCCTTAGGCTGTCTACAATAAAAGGCCACTCTAAAATGTGCAGTTTAATCACACAGCACAATGCCACAGATGCCGCAAGTTTTAAGGGAGTGTGCAATTGGCATGCTGACTGCAGGAATGTCCACCAGAGCTGTTGCCCGTGAATTGAATGTTCATCAGCAAAGGAGAAGTGCTCACTAACACAGATTTAGACAGATTTGTGAACAATATTTGAGAGAAATAGGCCTTTTGTGTACATAGAAAAAGTCTTAGATCTTTGAGTTCAGCTCATGAAAAATGGGGGCAAAAATAATAATTTATAAATTTAAATTTATAAAATATAATTTTGTTCAGTGTACATACATACAGGGCAAAAGTAATACCATACATTTGTACATATAAATACATCACATAAAACACATAATTCATGGTTTTAAAATACATATTAAATGTAATGTAAAGTAATAACATTGCATTAAGAATGCTTTGTTGGGAGAACGAGGGAAAAAATCCCTTGTAACACTTCACAGTACATTTGCCATTTTGGTCACTAGATAATAAACTGCTGTATTCCTCGCTTCCCCTGAGCTACAGATCTCATTTCTATTTAAATGAACATGAGATATCTGCGGCAGCAAAATGAAAACAGATTTGGAAGACAGAAAACCTCTCGCCTAAAGTGCTGAGCTAAGCCGGTAACAGAAAGTGCGTTTGTGTTCCATGCTCTGCGGGTTTTGTGCATGTGACCGCAGTCTCCTGTAATCCGTGAAGGCGCTTGGTCAAACAAGAAGGCTGAGTGTAAGGCTCTGATGTAACGCCAACAACCACAACAGAGAGCCGTAAAGTCAGAGCTTTCACTCCATTCAAATAGAGTTAAATGTGCTGTAGCAGATGGGGGATCATAGCAGCTTTTACCCCTCACTGTTCTCCAAGGTTTGGGGGTTGGTGTTTTCCTCCCTGTGTGAAGGCGTATATGCACTTGCCCTGTTCTGGGACACTGATTCTGGACGCCAGTGTCTGTCCTGACCTCTGCAGCAGAGCAGAGCCACCAGTCGTGATCGAATCGAGGGAGTCAACAGCACAAACATGATGCAGTTCGCAGCTCCTTGAAAGGTGTTTCCAATTCCCTATTAAAAACAATGAAATCTGAATCATTGGGTTGCCAAATGCAATAAGGGCAAGTACAGATAAATGACTTTGATGAAGTATACAAATAAACTGCATGAACGAGACTTCAGGTGGAAGTAAATTAAGTTCATTTTGGGCTAACTAAGTGGAACCGGGTGACTCACATGCAAGGTGACCAGCACTGGGTTGTGTCCTGCAGGGGAGTTGGTCAGCAGAAGCAGGAAGCGGATGGTGCTCCACATGCGGAGCATGATGAAGATGATGGGGATGAGGGTGAGCTTCTTGTCTGCCATGGAAGACAGCGAGTGAGAGACAGGGTTGCTGGTCAGGATGGGACGGTACTCGGACAGGGCCGCATGCTTAAATACATAACAGAGAAAAAAAGAGATCAGCATTCATTATTCCTAAAGAAATGGCTCGCCTAAAAATAACAATTCTGGCTTGCATAGAAGAAAGTAAGTCCTATGGGATTGCGACAAGGCACCCTGCCCAACCATTCAAGATTTTTTTTAATGAATGAAATTAATGCTTTTGTTCAGCAAGAATTAATCCAGAATTAAATAATGATCATTAAACTGATCAAAAGCAGTGTTGGGGAAAGTTACTTTTAAAAGTAATGCATTACAATATTGCGTTACTCCCTAAAAAAAGTAACTAATTACGTTACTTAGGTACTTTTTATGGAAAGTAGTGCATTACGTTACTTTTGCGTTACTTTTTAAATCTGGGCAGGGGTTGCTTGTTTGTTTTTAATATAAAAAAGTTCTATTTTTAGCAAACGTAAAAGCACCAAAAAGCACTTTCACACCAAAAGTGAAATGAATAAGCCTCAGGCTGAGGGGGAAAGTCAATTCACGTCTGTACAGTAGAATGCAGAAGAAGAAAGTTCAACACACTTCAGCAATAAAAAAGAAGCACAAATGTTTATCTAGAGTAATTTTTGCTGATCATCGAAGGTCAGCAGCAAAGACAAAAATAAAATAATAAATAATAAATAAATAAATAAAAGAAATAAATAATAAAATAAAATGGGATTAAATACATAAAGGATATTTGTGTAATTTAACATTTAATTATTGCAGGTTTGCATCATATTCTACGACGGCGTTTTAGTGCCTCGTAAAAAAAACAAATAAATCTAAGATTACGAGATTAAAGTCGTAATATTTCGAGAATAAAGTCGAAATTACGAGAATAAAGTCGAAATACTACGAGAATAAAGTCGAAATGTTACGAGATTAAAGTCGAAATACTACGAGAATAAAGTCGAAATGTTACGAGATTAAAGTCGAAATGTTACGAGAATAAAGTCGAAATACTACGAGAATAAAGTCGAAATGTTACGAGAATAAAGTCGAAATACTACGAGAATAAAGTCGAAATACTACGAGAATAAAGTCGAAATGTTACGAGATTAAAGTCGAAATGTTTCGAGAATAAAGATTATAGTTATAATATTTTGAGATAGGCTATTCTAGCCTTTTGCGCATGCAAATGGCACGGATTGGGAGCACCGGGATATTCCAAAGCCTCAGCTTTCAAAATATGTCAGTTTTATAGCGAAATACAAACAATATGTAGGCTATATTGCAATAATGCGGCATGTGAGTCAATCAATTTTCCGATTACAATAACGAACTACGAGACATTATTTTCATTATAAATTAGGCTAAACTGTTTTTATTTTCATGCATTATGATGTTCCTTCACTTTTATATCTTGCTATAAACATGAAATAAAGAGCAAAAACACATTTATAATTTGTATTTCGCTATAAAACTGACAATTTGAAAGCTGAGCTGTGTGTAAAAGCAACAAAGCACAAAATAGTTGCGATTACTGGGTGGCTGGCGCCCTACAAATAGTGAATGGAAGGCATTAAATATTATGTCCTCATTTACAGTTTTATACCAAGAATAAAACAGTTTGTGAATAGTCACTTAACGTTTACAGTAGAAAAGACAACAATATAACTTATGTTAACAAATTTGAGTCCACTTCAACCTTTAGATCGTTTTATTGCTGTTTAATTAGGCTACATGTGAGGAATGAAAGTTTGGACGCCACAGATGTTTTTGCGGAGTAGGTGGTGGAATTTTCACAATAATTTAATGAATTGATTCACATAAATACAGCGATGTCACGCCACATTAAAGAGCTTGAAAATCACATTATTGTAAGACACATAATTTGTGTTTCGCTATAAAACTGATTTTGAAATCTGAGACTTTGTGTTATATTAAAAGCACAGCTTAAGATATTGTTATTGGGTGGCTGGCGCACTAAATAACGAATGCAATGGAAGACATGAAATATTATTTCCAAGCATACTGTCCCCGCGAGTATGACACATGGTATGATTTCTGCTAATAATCCCACATATATTTGTAGTGTATTAAAAAAGGGTTAAATAAGAGAACAGCGCCCCCCAAAGGAATGTCGATTGAGTTTGTGAGCTGATGTTAAGATAAACAGTTGTTCCTGTTCAGTCTGTTAATAAATATCATATTCTTGATATTAAGCTGTTTCCGCGAGTCCTTAAAATTGACTCTTCCGCATCCCAGTAAGATGAAGCGGCCACTCGGACGCAACAATATTCAAATCAATCCCGGTGGCCTGGCCACTTCTCCCGGTGCTCTCAATGCGGGCCATTTGCATGCGCTGTATAGGCTATACTCTCAAAATATTATAACTGTAATTTCTACGATTTAAATTCTCGAAACATTTCGACTTTATTCTCGTAATATTTCGACTTTATTCTCGTAGTATTTCGACTTTATTCTCGTAATATTTCGACTTTATTCTCGTAACATTTCGACTTTAATCTCGTAACATTTCGACTTTAATCTCGAAACATTTCGACTTTATTCTCGTAGTATTTCGACTTTATTCTCGTAATATTTCGACTTTATTCTCGAAATATTACGACTTTAATCTCGTAATTTTAGATTTTTTTATTTTTTAAGGTGGCACTAAAACGCCGTCGTAATATTCTGAGTTGCATTTCACTGGTTTTTTTTCATTTTGAGGAATACTGTATCTGTTTTCTTTGCAAGTGAGATGAATTAATGCATGTTCACATTTATTCTAGAACTACAGTAACATCTTACTCCCAATTTCTCTTAATACGGGGACAGCAGAGCTGTCAATCAATAAATGTGAAAAAAAGTAACTGCCGTTACTTATTTGAAAAAGTAACTCAGATATTTTCTTGTAAATTAAAAAGTAATGCGTTGCATTATTAGTTACTGGAAAAAAGTCAACTGATTATGTACTCAAGTTACTTGGAATGCTTTTTCCCCTTAACACTGATCAAAAATGTCAGTAAAGACAATTGTTAAATTTTTTAAAATGCTGTTCTTTTGAGCTACCTATTAGGCAAATAACTACAAACTTCTCTTTTTAATATTTATAATAAGAAAATGTTTCATAACCACCAAATCAGCATATCAGAATGATTTCTGAAGGACCATGTGACACTGAAGACTGCAGTAATGACTGCTGAAAATTCAGCTTCGCCATCATAGGAATAAATACATTACAATATAACCAGTTATTTTAAATTGTAATAATATTTCATGATATTACTGTTTTTACTGTAAATTCAGTCTTGGTGGGAGACTTTTTTCAAAAGCATTAACAATCTTACAAATGCCAAATTTTTAACGATAGTGTAAATGATGACAGATTTTTTTTTTTTTTTTTGGCTATCTATCAATTTAAAAGAGTATTGAAAGTGGCTAGCAAACCTCAAACCAAAACGTTTGTAAGGAAACAGCATAACAGTATACCCCCATCACTACAGCATGTGGTTTGCAGAATGCAGTTGTGTTACTATGACAAGAATGTGGGCCGGTCTTTAATATTATTTGCATAATATTTAATTTTCTCAACAATGCACTTTATAGGGTTCCCACACCCCTTTACCAGTGAATTCCCATAACTTATCCAACTGATTTTTAAATACTGCATTCACAATTCGTAGCCTTTGAAATATTTAATAACCAGTAAAACCTATTGACCTTCCATGACCTTTTAAGATTTTATTAATATCCATGACATTTCCAGGCCTAGAAATCACTATTTTATGATATTATAATATTTACCTGATACATTAGCTCTGGACATTATTCCAGAAATTACTTTCCTGTTGCACACATTATGAGTTTATGAAAATGTCATGCAAACCTCTGCTAAGCTGTAATGTTAAACTGTCTGCAATGAGCTGCAGTGGACTTACTGCTTTGTGTATGTGTATCTTTATAAGGATGTACAGGACTGGCAGTGTGACATAGGCAATGAACTCCCAGATCTTTCCTGTGAGCAGCATCCACAGCACATGGTCTTCAGCCTGGATGTTCACCCAGCACCAGCCAACAGACACTTCAGAGGCATCATAGCCGATCTTGTGCAGGGAAAGGGCTGCCACAGTGATGGCGAAAGGAACGCCCCAGCTGACACAAACCACAAATCACAAGATCAGACTGCAAACAGACATCCACAGGCTGCACAAGCAAGTTCATGAAAACCATACCTTTCCCTTATTACACAGAATCCTTATTAAAGTTACTGTCTAAAATACTTTTTGTGTAGCTGAAAGCAAGCAAAATGAAGGCAAAATATTATAAAAGTAATATAAATAATCTCCTTTCCTAAATCGCTGTAATATATAGGAAATAAGGAAAAAGTCTCCTGTCTACTGTAAATTAAATTAAAAGATAAGCATGACATATGCACATAAACATTTTATTTCTTCAACATGAAGATTTTAGGCTATATCATTTACATACAAAAATGAATTTTTAAAAGTACATAGCCTATTCCTTATCAGAACGGAAGGCATCATGTAAAAGAATTGTGTAATTTTGTGATTTTTATTTTATGTAAAAGATAAACTGCTTGAACTACACGTAAACTAATTTAATAAATACTATACATTAAAGTATATAATAATTAACATTACATTGAAAGATAATGTTAAGAAAATCGTTTAAGTGACACTATAAACAACCACTGAAAGTTTTAAATGGATTCACCTTTCCCCCGCATATTATTAAAATGAAGGGTGACTCAGTCATTCTTAAAACATCTGTTTTTTTTCAACAGAAGAAAATGTAATACAGTTTTGCTACGCCACAATGGTGAGTAAATTTTTAAACAATTTTGAGTGAATATTTCTGGGGTGAACTGTTCCTTTAAGAATTTCCTGGCAGTGAAGAAATGCTTCGTAGAGTTTACCTGATAAGATGAAAATACAGCACCAAGTTGTCGGCCTGTCTCTTGCTGGACTTCACAATAAAAACGTATAAGTAAATAGAAACAGCCACGGTCCAGAAGAATGAGCTGGTGTTGGCGAATGTGGAAACTGCTCCTTGCGCAATACAATCCCCAGAATCGGAGTCAAAAATATTCAAAACTCCATAAAAGTAAGAAATTGCAGACAGAAGGTCAGTCACAGACAGATACACGAGCAGTTTTCTCGGTGTAGTTCTCAGATCGTGCCATCGTGCATATGTGCATATGATTAAAAGTGACCCAAAAAACGAAAGTACACAGGATGTCAGGATAACAACCTGTTCGTAAACATACACCTCGGTCCGGTTCGTCTCGGCCATAGTTTTCCCTTGTAAGACTTCAAAATCTACCAGCGCCTCGTTTGCTTGTTTGCTCAGTGTTTGGTAAAGTCTAGTCTTAATAAAAGTATCGATTCCACCTGTAAACCGAAGAGATTTCCAGTCCACCTTTCCCTTGACGAAGTATTACCCTTACCCTGAAAAACAAGACGGGCTTTAAGATCCAGCGGCGTAAGAGGCTTTACTAGAGCCAGTCCAACAGCTTCTTCACAACTGCTGAGGCAGTGAAACAATGTCTTGACAATAACAACAAATCAAAACACGTTGCATTTTGTGTCTAAACTTGTATCCCAGCCTTGAAATCTAAGCTGACGAACTCACGAACTTTGTTTTTGCGTTTAACAGTTTGAGAAAGTTAAGTCACTAGTGTTACAAAGTGAATCCTTTGATTCAAAACACTAAAACGATTCATACAGAATCGTTTACCGATTCATTTAGTGACTCTTTCTGTTAGTTTCAACGTCACACAAATAAATGGTGACATGGAACCAATCGCTCAGTCGATTCGTTGAAAACACTGAATCACTCGACGCAAGTCTTGGTGTGTTTAATTACAAGAGACTTCAGAGAGAACGTTTAACATTTTTCCTCACAAACGACAGTAAATCAAATCAACTGTTTTTTTTTTCATAACGAAACATTTGATTCACTTAAAAGATTCATTCTGAAACACCGATCCGTTCACGAAAGAAACACCAGTACAAAGCAATGACTAAAGATTCCAAACATTCTTTTTTCTTCAGAACGTTAATCCTTGTAAACAAAATGTCATTCATCCGGAATATTATTATATGCAACTGCATTCCAACATTCCAAATGGAGCTGTGAGAGAGTTTGGTAAAAGTATGTGCATGCAATGCGGCATTGCAAATGTGGCTGCAATTACTGACAATTAAATACATGCAATCACTATAATATGCCATTAGATGGCGCAATGTGAACTTCCATCAAGCTTCAAGATCTTGGTCTCTTTTCTTCTAACGTCTTTATATCGTTCATTTTTATCTATCTTACTGAAAGTTTTTGGAGATAGATGGTGTTTGTGTCCAAAAAAAAAAAAAAAAGGAAAAAAAAAAAAAAAGTAGCCTATATTTAATCTTACAGTGGATTTCTGTGGCCAGGATTAATTTTAGGTAAATGCACCTCCTTTTATCACATTGTCACCAGTAATGTTTTCTAAGAATACTGTTTCCTGGATAACTGCAGCATACTGTCCCAATGTGGTGCATGGTTTTATTTCAGGCAGAGAAGAAGAAAGTGGAGAAGAGAAAAGAAAAATCAATGCTTTGCTTGATCCTCCATTAAAGGCAACCTATAGTTTTCTTCCCATCACCTCTGTGAGCTGTGCATGCAGAGTGCTATTTAGAGGAATTTCAATGTCTCTTATTGTCATTATTCCATGTGAGTGTTACAATACAAAACAGTGCAGAGTTGTCTTTTTTTGCTCTCAAAAATACCCTTAGGCTTGACAGACATCACCAACATAAATATGACATCAGCACTCTGTATTCTTCCACCATGCATCCATAATGAATCAAATGAATTCCTAAATTCTGCCAGTACGGTGTGAAGATGCAGCCTAAAGGTTGTTGAAAGTGAGCATTAATGATGAGGCCTTCAGCAGAGGGAATCATTATATTTTAACTGTGTTGAATGATATATATTTTTAATACATATTATGTTATGTAATATATTTTATTGTATTATATGTTGTGTAATTCGATGTAAAATACATTTGAGAAGGACTAAGTATACTGATATATTCAAGTTCAGTTTGAATCTGTTATCACAGATAACACATGTAAATTAAACTCCAGAGCCACTGACATAATACAATTCAGACTCAAGAGATAAACTACAATAAAATGCAAAATACTGTCTGTCTATGTCTGGGTTAATCATACAGCTGAAACAACATAACACGTTTGTTGGGAGTTGGGCATTTATCATGCACACTGTTTTGTGAAAAAAAAAAATGTAATTGACATTGTATGTTAAAATTCAATCTAACAAGTGGCCTATAGGACAAATATCTGAGGTTGTTCATACAGTTCATTTGGATTCATTTGCTATAATTGCTCTTTAATATATATATATATATATATATATGGTGTGTAACATAAGTTTTAAAATAAATAACATTAATATGTTTGTGATATTAAGTTTGTGAAGGCTACACTCCACTATAATCATACTTTTAGGATATGATTAAAAAATACATTGTGAAAGACCTTACTAAATTGATTTCCAGCTTTCCGGACAAGTTCAAACTTACTGCCACACTGATGTGATTACATCAAAACCTCAAGTGAGTTAGGCGTTTCATTCACCTGAACAAACTGCCCTTTTGAAGATCAACAACCGAAACCCAAACACTAATGAAATTCCCTGAAAATGAAACTCAACTTAAAACCGCTCTAAAGACTAAACATACACCAGAAATGGAGAAATAACAGAACATGACAATAATGACGATTTTAAAACATTTTTGTTTGTTTTTATTGTTATTTGGAAAAAAATGCATTTATATAGAATTTTTTTAGCATATATTTTGTTACAGTCAATTTTTTAAATAAACATTAATTGATACAAAGATATTTAAAAATGTTATTAAACACACACACACACACGTTTCGCTATCCTTGTGGGGACTCTCATAGGCGTAATGGTTTTTCTGCTGTACAGACCGTATTTTCTATCACCCTACACCAACCCTACACCTAAACCTACCCCTTTACAGGAAACTTTCTGCAGTTTTACATTTTCAAAAAAGTTCATTGTGTATAATTTATGAGCTTGTTTACCTGTGGGGACCTCAATTTAGGTCCCACCGTGACAAGTCCCCATGAGTCTGTGTGTATCCAGGTTTAAGTCCCCACCGGAATATAAAAACAAGTACACACACACACACACACACACATATATATATATATATATATATTCTCTATATAATTTTTACATTAAAAACAAATTTCTTTGAAATGAAGTGAATTTTCTTTCTTTCTTTCTCTCTCTCTCTCTCTCTCACACACACACACACACATATATATTCTCTCTCTCTCTCTAGCTTTTTTTTTTTAACCATAAAAGTGAAAAGTAAATGAAAAGTATTTCTGGTTTATCATATGATTAAGGTTTTGGTTCATTATCAAACTTATACATAATAAACACATCACAACACAATACGAATAGGCTGTAAGGTAAGTATAGGCCAAATATAAACAGGCCACACCATGCAATACTAATACTGAAACTGTGAAATCTTGTCAGCTGATATTCACTTGAATGATTCATTCCTGATCTCATGGAAGAGAAAGAAATAAAAGGAACCGACTGATCTAAACTATGACAGCAATGTCATGGAAAATAAGAGCAAACATACTGTAAGCGTGAATCAATCTTTCACTTGAAACACTCAAGTCACTGTAAGTGTTCAAGCAGCGGTGCCAATAAACAAAAGCTGACGCTCACAATTAGAAGAAGAAGAATGAATGAATGGGTAGAGAAGCTTGTTAATGACTACAAACTGTGGTTTCTCTCTCCAGCCTCTGAGTGCAGGTGGGCAGCCGAGTGCATGAGCGAAGTCGGATGGATGGGCCTCCCAAGGTGACGAGTTTCTGCGGCAGTATACTTGCTGATTGCTTCGTTCTCACTCCACACAACAACCAGCTAAGACACTGCCAAAGAACCACTCACAGCAGCAGCCCTCATCCCTCACTCGCTCTCTTCCCTTCCATCAGCATCAGCTGTCGGTGACTGTAAAGGCTTCCAGTATATGGCTCTGCCGGCTCCTGCAGGTGAGCTCTGGACACTTTAATACTCTGCTCATGGAATGTCCACAGTACTTGAATGACAGCCAGGGACAGAGGTAGATTTCCCCTTAAAGAATAAGCCTTTGTTCTGCTTTCGCTTTCCAAGAGATGACGGTAGGTGAGAGGTTTCCTGAAAACACAGAAAACATCTCATACTTCCAGTTTATTACACCTCACCACCGCTGCATGCGAAAACAGTACTGTGCGACATAACACAGGGAATGACAGCATTCACACTTTAGAAAATTATTTTCTCAATTAGTATTTTTTTTAGTTAAAAATATAATAATTTACAGTATATAAAATATATTTGTTTCCCATAATAATAAATAAACAAGTACTTAAAATTATATATATTATAATTATAATAATTATGAAATAGAATAAATAAAAAATAAAGCATCAAATCAAAACAATATATCATATATAAACACTACTGTTCAAAAGTTTGGGGTAAGATAGATCAATAAAAACATTTTGGAAAGAAGTCTTTTATGCTCATTCATACTACATTTATTTGATCAAAAAAGACAGTTCAAACAACAGGAATATTGTGAAATTTTATTGCGAATAAATATTTTAATATTTTAAAATAACTGTTTTCTATTTTAATATAATTTAAAATCTTTTTTTTCTGTTATGGCAAAGATGAATTTTCAGCAGCCATTTCTTCAGTCTTCAGTGTCGCACAGTCCTTCAGAAATTATTCTGATTTGGTTCTCAAGGAACATTTTTTTTAGCATAAATTTAGAGAAAACACCTGTTTAAAATAATTTTAAGAAGGTCTAAAATTCATTTTTATATTTAATAATTATTGTATAATAATATTTTACTGTAAATAAAGACAGAAGTACTGCATTTCTAATTATTATCAGTGTTGAAAACAGTTGTGCTGCTTATTATTTTTGTGGAAACTATGATACTTTTTTTTCAGGACTCCTTAATTTATTTGAAATAAAAATCGTTTGTAACATTATAAATGTCTTTCCTTTTATTTACATTTAATCAACTGAATACATTCTTGCTGAATAAAAGTATTATTTTTATTTAAAAAAAGTAAAAAAAAAAAGTACTGAACCCAAACATTTTAAAAGGTAAAACAAAACAAGATTATCTTAAAATAATCAAGATCTCTGGCTTTTTTTTTTTTTTGCATAAATTTAGGGAAAACACCTGTTTAAAATAATAATTTTAAGAATGTCTAAAATTCATTTTTATATTTAATATTTATTTTATAATAATATTCTTATTGTAAATAAAGACAAAAGTAGTGCTAAAGAAAATGTTTTTTTTTTTTTTGCGGTGCAACTGACAAATTAAACCAAAGTACAAAGGGACAATGACGGCTTTATAGCTGAGTGTAGAAAGTACCAAAAATCACAGTTCCCATATGACGTCATTTCATCATAACTGCATGACACACACAGAGGCATTGACTTCCAGGTTAGCGTTTAACAAGAACCACAACACTTACCTTTAATAACCACAAGATAGATGAAAACAAACCCTGAGGATACACTGACGTAGAGCTCTCTTTACACTTTACGACAGTAGCGCTAGCTTGCTAAGTCCTCCTCTAATGTAAACAAGCCTCTAAAGCTTACATCTGAAAGAGAAAGACTGAACTCTTAGAAAAAAAGAGAGTTTGAGAGACCACCACACCTCATGGAGGGGAGCGCACACCTTCCTTTATTACTTATATGAACTATGCTCACCCTCTACACTGCAAATAGAGCCGTGACTCACTTATTCTCAAATAAATGTCGAATCTAGGTTCAAAGGGTTCAGCCTATATTTGCCTGTAAGAAACTGTGAGAACGGATGTGTGTGAAAGAGCACAAGCGTTTGCACGAGTGTGTCATATGTTTATGAGTGAGATAACGGGGGGAGGGTCGGTCCGGTCCCTGATTTGTTGTTCACCTACACAAGCAGTGTGAAGGCCCTATCTGTTGGTATTCCCCACAGTGCAGCTATTTTGGGCAGGCAGCCTCTCTCCTAAGGGCTCTGCCAGAGAAGAAGGGCCTCTGCTCACTTAGCAAGAAGGCTTAGAAGAGAGTGGGAGAGAGTTAGTGTGTGCGTGGGAGAGCGGAAGAGTGAGGAAGAGAAAGTGGAGGCACAATTAAAGAGAAATAAAAAGTGAAAGAGAGAAAGAAAGTGCTGAAGAACTGGTTGTATGGCTGGCTGTGACAGTAAAATCAGATCAGGGTCTTCAAATGCGGTAGAAGTGCCTGCAGCGTCACACCAGGCTTAGTCACTGTCATCAGACGCTCGAAATCCCATACAGAAGCAATGAGGGGCAATGTGACCTGGCTGTTCTTTTTTTTTTCTGCTATGCTGTTTGGTGACGAGTTATGGCATGTAATAAAAGCGCCGGCCATGCATGTTAGCCCTTGAAATGAGCATTTGCCTATGAAAACAGGTTGAGGTCAAGAGAGGGCTAAGTAGTGCATGTGATATTATCTTCGTTCCTTGCTCTTCGGTCTGAGTGAGAGGCACCAGTGAAGCCTTTTTCAGCAACTGCTCATACAATATTCAGTTGCGTCCTCTGCGTTATCTGAGTCTGAGCAAACACACCTGTAATTATGAGACTATTTCAGCCTGCGCTGACTGCTACAGTACCTCACATGAATGCTGACATCACTGTGGGAAGGGGGAGGGGGGCAGAAACAGGGTGAGGCTTTCCTAGAAAAAAATTTAAGCAGCTTCCTTTGCTTTTACATTTCACCCAAATTGTTAACAAACCATGAAATGAATAGTGATTTGGGGGGATTTCTTTGACTGGTTTGCAAGAAAGAACAAACAGTTCTTGTGAAAAGTTCCTCACTTAACGTGTAGAACTAGAAGCCAAAAAAAGAGGTTTTTATATATCAATATTTTATAAACCATATTAATTTATTTATATTTATATTAAAATAAATACTCATCTAAAATACTGATATAAATGTTTATATATATATGTGTGTATATATATATATATATATATATATATAAATAAATTTAATTTTAATATTTATGTCTATTTATTTCTGTTTTATTTCTATTTTATACATTTCTTTATAACAACATATAATTGTATATAAAATCTATAATAAAATCTATATAAAATTAAAAAATATATAAACATGTTTTTTAATGTACTGTTTTTATTGTTTTTTATTTTAAAACTAATTTTTAATCATGCATTTTATTAAACTTTATTAGACTGAAGCTTAAAAAGATATATATCATTTTAACGATATAGACTTATATATAAAATATAATATATTTTTATATTTATTACATATTTATTATATTTATTAAATAAATAAATATAAATAAATGTATATACATATATATTTACTGACAATGCGCACATTAAAGAACACAGACGCAGCCAGATTATTTCCATAATGACCAGCGCAATCTACCAAGAGCAGCGCAAATTAGCGCCTGCTTTAAGACAAAGCTTTTTTTGGGCGTTAAATAATGGCACAAATACTAGTAATCTGACGAGCGCAAATGTTAGTAAATCGCGTTACGTGATTCATTTTAATACTCTCCTATTACTCTATTAATACTCTATTAATTTTGCGTCTGAAAAGGAAACTCCTACAAATGCATATTCAATAAGGTCAGGCGCAAAAATAACTGTGTCCATGCCTAATTCTTCACGGCACATCTTTAGTAAATCATGACAGTACTATTTTAACGCCAAAAGACGGTTTGTGCTGGCGCAAGCTGTTAGTAAATCTGGCCCTTTTATGGTTTTTATAAAATATGTTGTATTTATTGCTCTTTTGTCTTGAAACAAATGGTTTTAAGCATTAAATTTTGTTAGATTAACAAGAAAAAATAATGCAAGATGTAACAAGCCTTATGCAAACATCTTCTGCAAGTTTGTAAATGGAATTTAGAAAAATGTATTTTATGTAATTGTACTAAAACATAAAACAGAAATACTGATTAACTCAATTTTTTTTTTTGTAAAGTGTATAACCCATCAGACTGTACATCAGAATTTCTGTTTGTCTGAGACTTGACAACCTGTCAGTCCTGCTTGGCTGGCTTTTTAGATACTGGACGTGTATATTACATCAGAGTGTTGGTGTTTTGTGCGATATAACATATGACAGGATGCATGCTAAATGACATCTCCAACACAGGTACATATTATCAGATTAAAGGCTTTGAATTCTATCAGCCAAAAGTATCATTAGACCACATCTGAAGGCTGCTTTGAGGAAATCTGATCGGCTCTTTGGACAGACAAACATAAACACACGCACCCATGGATGAGCACACAGCTATCTGACAGTCTTTGGAAACAGAAAAACGCCACATGTGTGCCACCCAAATCAGCACAGATGTAGAAAATCATTATATCCCATGCAGTGCCTTGTAAAAGCTTTCAGACCCCCACTTGCCCACACACACACACACACACACGCCTCGTGATCTGGTTTCTGCTGCAGTTGCTAAATTGCAGTGTTGTGTCCCTGTGTCTGTCTCGTGAGGCCGACGGCTTGCTGAGGCCACATGATGGCAGGAATTCCTGGCTGCTTTGGGCCTGATGTAATCGCTAATACAGGCTTTCAGGAAGCAGGGGAAAAACACACGCGCATACACACACACATGCCAGCTGGCACTGGCGTGTGCCTGTACACCTCTGACACACTTCAGAACCAAGATACACAGGTGCTGCATTAACTGACAGATCACGTTCATGCGTTTATGGGTCACAAAGTTTGCCGGTTAACCGGTTTAAGTGAATCGGAAAAATCTGAATGTCTAATAAATTTTTAATTAAATGGAGTGAAACCAGTAGATATCTAGGCATCTATATAGCATATCTTAAAGGGATAGTTCACCCAAAAATGAAAATCATGTCATCATTTATTGTTTTAATTGAAAGCATTCACAAAAACCATATTTTGAAGAATGCTGACATCCACTGTATAGACAAAAAACACTCAAAATATCTTCCATAGAAAGTCATACAGTTTTTGGAATTTTTATTTTTGGGTGAGCTGTCCCTTTAAATATACATTTTCCCACCTAAAACCTAGTCTTTTCTTTATTTTTGGCAACATATGTAATAGATAAATCTCAGCAATCAGAATGCAGCTAAAGTTAGTACTGAAACTAATCTCAGAAAGATGAATGTATATCAACAAGGACAGTTAAACATATTGAATAACTAGGACCAGACACTCACCTTACTGCTGACACAGGTCTCTCATCTTCTCCAGGACATCTGGATACGTTTCTGTAAAAGAAGCACTTTGTTTTGACCACCGTCTACACAGTTGTGTTCTCGCCTTCTTTCTCCCACGGCTGTGTCACTCTGTCTATAGAACAGCAGTCATTTCATTCCTCGGACTTAATCATCTTAAAGGGAAAGTACTGCTAAATGTCACTGAGCAAAACTTCTCATGTTTGTTCCTTTATTCAGCTAATTAAGCTATTACTGTGCCAGCAAGTTCCCCTCTGTGATTTTAGTAGCAGTTGGTACTTTATTGTTTGAAGAAATATTATAAAAATAGAATACTTTAACATTAAAAAGGGTAAGACACGGGAAACCACAGTCAATAAATAAATAAATAAATAAATAAAAAACAGAAATGAATTTTTCCACTACAGGGCAATATTTTTTCGTATTTTACCTTTAAGAGAGCATATTCTTTTTTAAACTATATGAAATACACTTAATGCCACTCTTTTATGTCAAATACTGAAATGGAATTTATTATTAAAATAAATTTAAAATGCACATTTATTAGGTTTTTAGCTATAAATTTAATTCCATACACTCTCAGAAAAAAAGGTACAAAAGCTGTCACTGTGGCAATACCTTTTCAAAAGCTGCACTTTTGTACCTTTTAGATACTAATATGTATACGTTAGGTACTAATATGTACCTTTTAGGTACCAATATGGACTTTTTAGGTACAAATGTGTACCTTCTGAAGAGGTACCGCCCCAGTGACAGCTTTTGTACCTTTTTTCTGAGAGTGTATCAAAACCTTATATTATGTCAAAATATATTTAATCAACACTAAAGCAGAAGATTAAGAAATATATTAGACATAAAAAAACAAACATTCATAACATTTTCTATTTTAGATGCGTTTTTGTCACATTCAGTTGCATTTTTGCCCTGAGCCTTGTTAAGTTCTGACACTGGTAGCTATTATTTCAGAAGAAGAATGACTAAAAATAGGCAAACATTTTTCATAGACATGATGAGGACCACTGCATTTCACTATCCAACATAAAATCTTAAAATAAAAGAAGAGACCGGGAAAACCGGAAAAAGTCATAGGGGACTGACAGATGAAAAACAGTTTGTTTACCAAAAAAAGCTAGAACCTCAAGTCTTTGCAAGGCTATATGGGGAAACAAAGTGCAAACATTGCATTCCTAAACAATATCACTTTACTCAAGAGACTGTTGATCAATGCAAGCTCTATTTGTAGAGCTAGAAAGCATTAATAATTCACACAGCCCACCTTTCAGCCAGTGAAATACATTACTATCAGCACACTGATGCTTCTGGCAACAGCAGAGGTGTTTGTGAGTTAACCACTGGTTTATGGAAGTAACCACTCCGGTAGCCACCAAATAAACGTACAGACGTCAGACAGTCCATAAAATGAGATTGGCAAACCTTCTCAGCTTTTGTCTCAGGGGTCATGCCATCAGAAGGCCGATTAGCTGTGGTGAAGTCAGGGACCTTCCAGAGAGGGGATATCCCTGCCGAGACTGTTCAAAGACAAAAACACATCCCTTTATACAGTCTGCTGTACAGTCAGTTCATATATGTGTTTGGACAACACAAAAGACTGAGTCACAAAGGGATCTGTGATTCTTCCATTGCTTTAGATCGATTTTCTCTATTTTTAAGGTCAGCAGTATTTGTTCTCGGATGGAGGCTGGAGCACCAGAGTTGATGAGTGCAGGGTCATTGAACAATTTATCAATAATGTCTGTGAAAATCAGCTTACATTTAGACACAGAGGCAGAAAGAATGTGACCCTTCAAGAAATGAATTAATGGCAAAGTTTGACTTTTGACAATGACAAAGTTTGACGGTGCAGATGACCTTTACAGCAGTTTAACTGCAGCTCATAAATTCAAATAAATCTATTTTGTGTTACACTGCAAAATATTCTCTCATAATCTTTATATTTTTATTTTAAACATCTGAAAAATATGTCTATCTATATTTTTATTATATATTTGTGTATATATATTCAAAAATATCGAAATATACGTCTAAACAGGACACATAATATCTAAACAAAATATATTTAGGCCCCAGCTGCAAATAGTTGTTTCACATTTTAAACATAAACTTCACTGCATTTTGATAGACTTATGATTAAAACAAGAAAGCAATTGCAGATGACATTAGAGAACTCCATCCCTACTGTGTTATTCCTATGTATGTCTTCTCTATCATGTATGTCTGCACTATGTCTGTACTTTCTTCTAGACTGGAAGCTCTTGTCGTCAAGTCAAATTCCTTGTGTGTGCAAACATACTTGGTAATAAAGCTCTTCTGATTCTGATTCTGATCTGACTCAGAAATTAACTTAATTCAATATGTATTCTCTAAAAACAAGTTGTGTTATATCATGCAGTTTTGGTTCTCTTGTTTAAGATGTGTAGATGTTTTTAAAGAGAAACAAATACTGATTTTATAACCATTTACATTTTTAAATATTTGTAAATATTTACATCTAAAATGTTGTCTTGTTTTCCAGTAAAAATATTTAAACATACTTAAAACAAGATACATTTAGTTGACCCCAGTGGCAAATAGTTTTTTTTATCACTTTTTACACATAAACGTCACAATATTTTGTTAGATTTATGCAAAAATCTTGCCAGTGGCGTTAGAAAAATGACTGTAATTCAAGATATATTCTATAAAAGCAAGTCTTGTTATCTCATGCAGTTTCTCCTGTTTAAGATGCTTAGATGTTTTTTGATAATAATAAAAAATACTGATTAAGAAAATAATTTAGTTCAGTGTAATGATGTACTTTTAAGTGCACTGTGATTATAAAATAGCAAAAAGGAGTGTTTTGACTAAAAGCACTTCTATTCTTACACCAGCTACACCTGAGGAGTGACACACTTACTTCTCAGCTCAGGCTGTCCCAATATCCATATATTCTCCAGTCGATAGTATGCAGTTGTCGTCTTTCACCGGTCATTTGGATGAAAACGCAAATACAGTTACTGGTGCTGACCACAAGCCCCAACTCCCTCCTGACAAGCCGTACAAGTCAAGGCATGTTCTTGTTGCTCTGCACAGCGCCCTCTGCTCTAGGGCTTCAGCTGCAAGAACTGGAGGAGGAGCAAAGAGAGAAGAGAAGACTTAGCATCAGAGGTGACAGGACAAATCAGAGATACCTCTCTCTCAGAGGTCACTGTACTGTCTTTACAGGCAGGAGCATGTTCAGACAGTCACTGCGCAATACAACAACGCATGAATAAGCGACTCAGACATGATGTGTTACGTACAGACAGGCTGAAAGAAAACAATTATGCCAGTCAAGTCAATTTAGCAACATGATGGGTATTGTTCAAAGACTTAAAACTACTAGATTTCATTCATATGTACAATTTTTTTGTGTGGACAAGCATTTCAACCCATTCACATAAGTGGGATTAAAACTCTAATCTATCATAGATTAAAAACTCTTAAAGTTCTAACATAACATAAGTGTACACAAAAATAATATTTGCCACACACAGTTGAAACCAGTTCAAAAGATAAAATAAGAAAGGTCATAGGATAATTGTAGTACAATTAATAAATCTATTAAAACTCTGTAGGTTTTCAGCAGTGAATGTCTTACAAACTTAATACAGTAACTTTTAATCATGTACACTAGAGTGGATCCGTTTTTGTCAATGACATGCAGTAAATTCAGTTTGTTCCCTGAGGGAGAGTTTAAGGGACCCTGCACTGCTCCCCCTGGTGGCAAATTCTACTGCACCAAAGTTAAAACTGAAGGTCTGTACTGTTCTACTTACAGAATTCAAGCAAATTTTTAAGTAAATTAAAAAAAAAAAATTAAAATAAATAAAACATTTTTTCCACAATTCTAAATAATATAAATATAAAACAAGTATTTTAAATAATTTGTATATAATAATAACAATGATAATAATAATTTCAATAAATAATGCATTTTTAAAAACTTTTTTAGGGGAAACTACAGAAAACAAACCATTATGCATTGTTTAATCAAATTATCGAATCAAATTTTCACAGAGAATCTTTACACAAATATTTACACTTACCTGAATCCTTAGTGGAATACGCATACACACAAATGATTTCTCAGATATTAGCCAGCACTGATTTATGTAGCAATTAAACACAAACCCTTAATTAAAGTGAGGCACCAGAGCAGCAACGCATACAGCACAGCGCTCTAGAGAAACTTCATCACCAGGCAGAGTTGCAGTGCAGCAGCACAGCTCAGCACCACAGTAAATGTAACACTGTGGCCTCTCTCTCTCCCTCTCTCTCTCTCTGCAGTCTGGTCCACTGTATGTTACAGTACTAGGACTGCATTTCACTGGATTGCAGCAGTCCAAGACTGTTGACCTTACCAATAAAAAGAACAGAGTCACAAATGCCAGCGTTTCCATTTCCTTCAGCACACGCCGTCCTGTGGCTCACCTTCATCCTTCTCATTTACCCCTCTTCTGATTGTTTCGCCTCACTCTGAGGTGTCCATTTTGTTCTTTCCATCCTTGACATGTACAGTACCTATTGGTTTAGTTTTTCAGAGCTGACTGATGCCTATTCGACACAGATTCTGCAGTGGCTGTTAAGAGGGCGCTCATAGGCCTACTCTCTGCTGCATTGGAGCCTTGCTTCATTTGAGTCATCAGAAAAATCCTTCACGAACCTGAAACGTTCTACAACGCCGCTCTAATTGATTGGCAGGTTAGTAGCTTGGTGGATGCCACTGAAATAAAGGAAATCCCTAAACATCATGTGCAAATATGCTTGCAATACTATGAGAGGTTGGAGGGCAAGCGTGGAATCCTTACTCCAGCAAGATCAAAGCTTGCTGCATTGATTACATCATCGGAACTAGAGCACTAGTACGGGACAATGCACCATTGGGTTGGGGGGGGGTTAGGTTC